>OZ025300.1:134262453-134407453 GCA_964019185.1 Maratus speculifer
CAAATAAATAGCTTTCATTATCTAGAGTACCTTTAAGTAACAGTTCATTATTATTTTATTCTATTTGTTAATTTTTAATCTCAACTTTTAAATTATACAGTGACTAATTGTAGACAGAGTAAAAGTTCTTTTTCTCTATAATTCCTTTCTCAAACACTGAAACTTTTGGGGAATTATGTGATATATTCCTAATTATCCATAAAATAATTTTAAGTTAAGTAAATTTTTAAGTTCGCAGATATTAATAATGCATTCATACCTTGCTTTTATGTTAGATCAATGGAACTATGATTACAGAGAAATTCACATATCCATAGATGGTTAAGTTTCAACTGTAATTGTTTTTTCAGTGGTTAATATCGACGGGGTCAAGTTCATTTTATTGGAATTTTTCTACTAATTAAAACATCTTGTTAACCCTTTCGGCTCTGATTTTTTTCCATTTTGAAAAGAAAATTAGATTCTTTTTTATAATAACGTTATTCGTAGCTATCCAAATAAACTAACTGAAGTTTAAGGAGTATCTCATTGTCTAAAATGTAACGAATATGTTTATTTTATGTACCATTCAATTCATATTTTCATGATAACAGGCTAAGGACGAATTTTTGAAGTCTTTTTAAAATGAAAAATCACAACAGGATTTGATAGGTTATATCAACTTTCTAATGTCTTTTGTGTTTTATCACACATGATGTTTTCAGAAAAATCACTTATATTTTAAATATAAAGACTGACATATATGTGCAAAATGGAGAAATGTTTGACAGAGCAAACATAATTTACCAAACTTTTATTATCATTATTATTATTATTATTATTACCAAATGTCATAACAGAAATAAAGTCACAAGAAAAAAATCATAGCCATATACTATCATTTGCATATGTATACTGTGACAAAGTAATTGTTGCGATAAAATAATAATCTATGAAAAGACATGTTTTATTAGTAGAACACGTGACCCGAAAGGTTTAATGCAGAATTTCAATTATAATTAACAGGCATTTACATTTAAATTTCAATTATAATTAACAGGCATTTACATTTAAAGATGGAAGTTTAGCTGGGAGATAGTCAAGTCCTATGATTGCATCATATTCTGATAACCTATATCGCATCCAGAATGTGTCAGTGAGAAAGATGATAATAACCGGGACAACTTCCATCAATTTTTTTTTTATATTTGAGTGAGTAATTTTGGACGAATAAAGATCTAAAATAAGTCGATATTATCCATTCAAAATGTATTTTTAGAAGTTTGCTTCGACGGTACGATGGTAATAAAAAGTTATTGATTCAATGTAGAAAAAAAAGCCTTAGTTTTTCTGACAACCTCCACAGTTACTTCACTAGCAATTGGTAGAGTTTATTTTATACGCACCCACTTTATTTTTCATATATCCATTGTTAGTACCCATTCAGATAAAACCAACTGGCCACAAAAAAGACTAACCGATGTTTTCGTGTTTGATATGAGCTCGTTTTTTTCGAGTGACTGTAAAATTTTACATGTAAGAAAACGATAATTAAAGTAATTTTTCCTGTAAATTTTCCCCAAGGATTTCGCTAAGAGTCGGATCCAGTCAAGAAGCTCACGGTATTACGTGACACGCTTAATATGCGATTTTTTTTCGGTAAAGTGACCATTACCATTGAACTAATATAAAAATATCACGTTTGACCTTTCATTGTCAGACCCGTGTTAAACATTCAGGTAATATAAGCATTATTTATAGCAATTCAGTGCCAGCAGAAAAGGAAAAAATATAAATAAATGAATAAATAAATAAATAATAATAAAATCATATTACTTAGGCCTGATTTCAATATTTCTAATGTTTCATTTTTTCCAGAATATTTTAAATAGAAGAAGCGGGTGAGAGTTTCTACGAGATGTTGGGTACGTGAAGTGATGGACCTTGCAGCTTTAGAGCCAACACTATTGATTGAAAATGACCCGATGATAATGTAAAGTCTATGAGGTCGTTCTTTACAAATACCTCGCTCGAATTTTAATATTTTGACGAGATTTTTTGTTGCATAGGATAGCTGACGACCATCCATAACCGGCCTAGTTTTTACTTTTTGATTTTGGATATATTCTTTTTATATTAGGAAAGTTTCAATTTCATAAACGGTTCCAACCGGTTTTGAAAGTTAAAGCATTTTTTTTTCTTTTTTAATCTGACACCAAAATCGAAAAAGTTAAAACTAGGTCAGTTGTGGATCGCTGTCAGTTATCCTACGGAAAAAGAATCACGTCAAAATATTAAAATTTGATCGAAATATTTGAAAAGAACTCCCCCATAGACTCGGGGTATTATCATCGGGGTATTTTTACAGTCAGTAGTGTAACACATCTGAATATAATTTAGCGTTTTACTTTAATTTTATTTAGTTCTAACAATTTAAATAGAGGGATTTTTTTTTTTTTTTGTTCTACAAAAAGAAACTCATCTGGTGTCCATAATCGGCGTAGAAATAAAAAATAATAATAAAACTTAGAATTGTTGAACAACCTCCTCGAATCACATAACTAGAATAAAATAATTAAAGATTTAGATTTACAAGTTTCAGGGCAAACTATGAATATGTTTTAAGAAATGCGTGACAGATTTACCACATGGCAAACGAAAAATCAGTTAAAAAAGTCCGAGAAAGACTTCGGCCAGGTCATATATATATATTTTTAAGTGTGATGTCGTTCTGTTAATACCAACTATAAACAAATGCATAGATAAAAAAAAGAAAAATCACTAATGAATGTATCAGTAAGTAACACCTGTCACAAACTTCACATTTTTCAATAAATGTCAAGATATTTTTTTTCTGGCCGTATAGTTTTACTGATTTAAAACATTTTTAATACACTGAGTAAGTATTAATACTCTCAAAGATTGCATTCATATTCATAATAATATTTTTATATAATTTAAAAAGAATAATTTTTATTAGCAATTGAAATTTTCTCAATTAATATAACTTTATTTAATTTTTTCTGCTTAAAATGATGTTTAATTCCTGTTTCTGTCTTAACCCCTTGAGGACGAGCAGCACGTATACGTGCCACAAAAAGGCTTAAGAATCTTGCATATTCCCATCAGAAAAATGTCACTGTAAAGTTTGCCTTATTTAATAGGCACATTTTTTCGATTCAATGAAGCGCTTTTTTTTTCTTTCTTTTACCGTTAACAAAACATTAAAAATTTCGTAAAAGGTCTCCCCGTCGCGAAGGGGTTAATTGGAACAAGAAATATATATTTTTTAAATTTTGGTTTGTTATCGAAATCTAGTTTTTAAGCAATGCTTGCCATGGACACGATTTCTTTAGAAAATGTGCTTTTTCTCCATGATGGGTTTTTTCACCACACTTATAGAAATTTTTTTAAGCCAAAAACCGGTGAGGATAAATGGTTCAAACTTGGAACACCTCAACATTATAAACTTTATATAAAATATTCTTTTAACAACAGAGGTTATAATTAAACATTTTTTAGTCATTAAATACTTTACATGGTAACCATTATTACAAATAAAGTCGAAACTTTACACACATACACACATATACCGGGTGTCTCAAAAGTGACTGATGGATTTTAAAATTCAATAACTTGCAAACGGTGACAGTTATTTAAAAAATTTTTGCAGGAGGGTTATGTATAATGTCTGGAGTTTTTTTACCGTAATTTTTTATTTCAGTTCGCATCTCAAACAATAGTTGGCGCTGACGGCGATTGAAGGCCAGATGATCAGTGCTGAGTGAAGCGTCGACCTGGCATTCAACCGCCGTCAGAGCCAACTATTGTTTGAGATGCGAACTAAAATAAAAAAATTACGGTAAAAAAACTCTTGACATTATACATACCCTCCTGCAAAAAAATTTTTAATAGCTGTAAACGTTTACAAGTTATTGAATTTTAAAATCCATCAGTCATTTTTGGGACACCCGGTATATATATATACGTATATATATATAAGAAAGCTTGAAAAGTTGCTATAGATTTATTGTGTCAAACCTGTGTTAAAAGAAAAAGTTTATCATGGTTATAACAATTCATCCTTGATCCTCAGTAAAAGATTAAATCCTTTTGAAAAAACAAAAAAATCTGTAATTTTTTTTTATATCTATTAAATCTCACATTCATTTGATGATAAAACTCTTGCATTAAATAAAACAGACGTATTTCTTTGCTTTCAGAAATTTTTGTTTTTCATAAACTAAAAGTAATGTGATTGCGACTTTTCTACCTTAATGAAGATAAATACTTTGAGGTCATTAAGTAACAAAAAGCATAAACTTTCCATTTTCAAATAAAAGTAAATAATTTGTTTTCATTATATAGAGTACCTGAAGCAACTTTTTATTACTGTTTTATTTAATCAGTTATTTATAATCCCGGTTTCAGAAATATGTTGGAGGGAAATGCAGTCGTAAAGTACTTCTTAACTCAATATTTTACTTCTGTTTCTGAAGCAGTATATTACATAGTTTTATAAGTACTTTGAAACTGAGAAAGAAATAACATGTTCAGAGTGATAAAACTCTTTTTAAAAAAAAAGCAATTTCTTTGTGTCTTTATCTTATATAACATGGAACTTTATATAAAGGATTAATATTAATAAGTTAATAGATTTTATCAACATAATTAAATTTATAGAAGCATACTCTTTTATTAAAATATGTCATGAAGAAACACTTTTTAGTCATAAAACAATTAAAGTGATGTATTTTTTTTTTCCACAAAAATCCAATCTTTTTACATAGTAAGGAAGTTTGAGGGTCTGCAATGCTTTTATATCGTCAAACCTATATCCACAGTAAAGGGTTTGCCAACATTATAAAAAAGTTTAATCTTTAATAAAATATAAAAACAATTTTAAGAAATAAAATCTGTAATTAATTTTTTTTTCTACATCCATTGAGTCTCAATTTTATTTGAGGAGAAAACTCTTGCATTAACTATTTCGGGTCCGATTATTTTTTTAATTTTTCGAAAAAAAAATATTTTATGTTAATAACATTAACATTAGCTATTCAAATAGGTTAATTAGTATTTATCGAATATTTTATTGCCGGAAAGATAATGAATATTGTTGTTTTGCGTACTATTCAATTAGTATTTTTATGACTATATGCTTAGAAAGAATTTTTAGAGATATTCAGAAAATATTGCATTACAATGACATTTAACTTATGTTACAAATTTCTAATACTTTTTGCGTTTTATAACGCATGATTATTTCAGGAAAGTAACTTTTATTTTAAATTTAAAGCGTGAAATGTATGTTTAAAATAAAAGGATCGCAAACGGCGAAGAGAGAATCAAGCAATAATATATTATTAATATTACTAAATGCCTAAACATAATTGAAGCCATATAGTAAATGTACAGACGTATACTAACATTTCCACATGTAAACAGTAACAAAGATATTTCCTAAAACAAAATAATACTCCATTAAAATACATGTACTATTATAGTACACCAGTCCCGAAATGGTTAAACAAAACAGACATATTTCTTTGCTTTCAGAAATTTCTGTTTTTCATAAACTAAACCTAATGTGATTGCGATTCTTCTGACTTAATGAAGATAAATACTTTGAGGTCATTAAGTAACAGCAAGTATAAATTTTCAATTTGAAAATAAAAGTAAGTAATTTTTTTTCATTACATAGTGTACCTACACTCTTAAAACGAAAGAGCTGATTTGGCTTCTCATGAAAGAGCTGTAATTTTTTCGATCATAAAAGAGTTGTTTTTCAAACGATTAAATCTTCTTGATCTAAATTGGTTATTTAAATAGCTCAACTTCATTTAAATTGGTTAAAACTCGAGTTATTTCAACTCTTTTTTGAGAAGCTGCCTTTCAACATTGAGATGAGTGGATTTCAGCTCAACTTGAGCTATTTTGTGGCTGACTTTCTAAGAGAGTAAAGCAATTTATTATTATTATTTTATTTGTTTCGTTATTTATAATGTCAGTTTCAGACAGGGTTTTCGCTGTCTCTCGCCTTTGCTACAAATTGCGACTAATTTCTTCATTTAGCGAGTCAACTAGCAATTAGATTCGCCAAATTGATAGTGCTCAATTTTTGCTTTTTCTTTCTTTTCTTTTTCGTTTTTCATACATATGCATGTATATATGTTTTTAATAAATTTGCAGCAAATAGTTGAAATTAGATTAATAACAATCGTTGTCGCAGTTATAAAAACTTAGGTTATTTTAGAACATATTGAAAAAAAAAGAAGGCACTTTAAAGGATTAAAGTTGATTTTTTTGTACTGCACGGTGAATATATTTTGCTAATACTTTTTTTTTTAATTCTTAGTATTAAGTATTGTGCTCCCACATATTATTACAGTATTCTCAAAATTGAGCAAATGGTTTCAAAAATAATGTTGTTTCCTCAGAAAAAAAAAAAAAAAAAAAAAAAAAAAAAAAAAAATTTGTAGAAACCTTTTTTTTTATTTTTGAATTGTTAAAGGGTTAAATAAATCAGATTACTCCCCGATCCTATTTATTGAAATTCAAAAAAATTATCACCATTTTTTTTCTTTATAAGTGAATTATAAAAATTTTAATGGATGCTTAAACTACCTTTAAAGACATATTTTATCTTAAGATACACATACATATACATATATATAAATTAAGCTAGTGGAATTTCACTTCTTCTCCTTTAATGAAGATAAATAACTTTATCTCACTAAGGAAACAAGAAGAATAAACTTCATATCTTCAAACGAAAGTAAACAATGTGTTTTCATTATCTAGATTGCCTCTAAGGTCATTTCCTAATTATTCATTATTTTTTCTTTACGTTTTATAATTTCAGTTTCAAAACTAGGTTGGTGAAGTACACTTGTCTATTAAAAATTATTTCCTAATTCGATACCTTGTTAAACTTTCTCTCTTACATAGAACGATCATTCCATTTTACGAATATTTTGAATGTTGATAACAATAGATCATAAGATTTAGTGAATTATTTTTACGTTCTTATATTTTTTTTCTATCTTAACCCTTTCCGATCTGGTGTACTAGTAATAGTACATGTCTTTTAATGGAGTAGTTTTTTGTTCTAAGAAATACTTTTGCTACTATTTACATGAAGTAATGTTAGTATATGTCTATGCATTTACTAAATGACTTCATTTATGTTTCAGCATTTAGTAATAATAATAATTATCAATAATAAATCAATATATTATACCGGGTGTCCAGTAAATGACTGACCCATTTTGAATATAAATAACAAAAAAACTGTTTGAGATAAAAATGCGCGGCTTGCTGTATTGTTATTAGAATATAAATAAATTTTAAAATATGCACTTCGTTAATGTAATATAATAATATTAAAAATAATATCTCAGTCTCAAGACTGAGGAGGGATTGAGGAAGGGAAATATAATACAGATGATTCAATCACAAATATTATTTTAAATCCCTTTCCAACCAACGTACCCTATTTCTGAAGCTGATTCGATAGTCGATTCAACATATAGATTCAGATTCGATAACATATAGATTCAGATTCAACCGAAAAGCTCATATTTATGAAAATTAGAGTCATATCTGAATTAAAACAGCCTGTTACCGCCAGCGCGATATTTTTTTCCGAAATTTGAACTATATTAACAAAGTACATGTTTAAAAATTTATTGATTTTCTAATAACAATACCGTAAACCGCGTACTATTATCTGAAACCGTTTATTTGTTATTTAAGTTCAAAATGAGTCAGTTATTTACTGGACACCCGGTATATATATTATATATAATGTATTATATATTATATATAATAATTATCAATAATAATAATTTTTTTTCGAATTCTCTTTGCGCCGTTTTCGATTCTTTTATTTTAAACATATGTTTCACTCACAAAATTTGAAATAAATATTACTTTCCTGAAAGAATCGTGTGTAATAAAGTGCAAAAAGTATTACAAAGTTGTAATATCAGTTAAATCTTATGGTAATACAATATTTTCTTAACACCTCCAAAAATTCTTCCTTAGACTTTGTCATATAAATATTAATTCAATAGAAAGCAAAACAACAACATACGTTATCTTTCAGACAATGAAATATTCGTTAAACACTAATTATTCTATTTGGATAGCTAGTGTTAATGTTATTAACGTAAAAGTAATTTTTTTCTATTTGGACCCGAAAGAGTTAAGAAAAAAGGGTTGGATTCGTAAAAAATTTTAAATTCTGGTTGTCGATGTATTTACACGGTTTAGGGCCCAAAGAACCCCTAAAACATGTTTTTACGAAGTGCCTGCCTGTGTGACTGTCTGTCACTCTGTCAAAAAAATTTGTGGGCATTCGGTCTCGAAAACTAAAACACGAACTTTCACAAAACTTTAGGTTAAATTAGACCTTGATATAGAGCTGATTAAGTTTTAGTGTATAACCTTAAACAGGTGGCGCTGCTTTACTGCCTTTTCACGATCTCCGCAATAGCTATATCTCAAGAACTAATAGACGGATTTTCATAAAACTTCAGATTCTGTTAGTCCTTGATGTAATATGCTGATGATTACATTTTGTTGTATTTCACCCAGCCGGTGGCACTGCTATGTGGCATTATTCATGATTATCACACTAAATCTATCACGGATTCTAATGCAAGTATTTTCAGCAAACTTTAGTTTCAATTAGTCCATTACATGAAATAGTATTCTTTATTATTTGGAATAAATTGCTCAACAGATGGCGCTTCTATCCACATTTTTTCACGATTTCTGCAATGATTCTATCTCAAAAACTAACGTATGGATTTTCATCAAACTTAAGATTTAGATGTAATTTGACATAAATTATTGCTGATTATATTTTGTATAAATATCCTAAGCGGTGAGGCGTCTATGCTTCATTTTTTGGAAGTATTATCATGTATGATATAGAAGAAAGTTTGAATTGCCACACCCTAATCGTTTTTATATTTAGAGTTGGCTTATCAACTTATTTACAGATTTGATAACTTCTTTTACTGAATTTATGAAACTGAAAAAAAATGTATTAAAATAAAAAAGTATGTCTTGATTGATAAGAATAAATTATAAATTTATACAAAGAGATGGTGAATGTTTAAGCGAAATGGGCTAGATACGAATAAAAAAAAAACATAGTGTATGTGTACTATATATGTGCTTCGCAACTTGTAGTTATAATATGTCATTTCTTATAATTTTAATACGATGAACAAACATTTTTTAACAGGAAGTTGAGAGCAACATTGAAAATAATCAATTCTACCTACTCCATCCGATAATAATCTTAAATAAAATTCAAAATTACTTGGTGTTACAGCTTATTTAACCGAGACATTAATAAATTTATTATATTAAGTGAGTATTTAGTGAAACAATGTATCGATTTTACTGGTTGGAGCTGTCATATGAATGCATTTTCTTGTTTTTCCATGCTGGATAGTTTCACAGCTAAAAATAATAGTAGTTCTTGTAGTCTGAATGTTTTAAAATATTATCGGTATTAATTATGGCTGTTTTGCTGCCGGTGTAAAAATTTCATGAAGCAATATAGATTAATATTTTAAAAGCATGTGCTATTTTAAAGTTTTTTACCCTGTTTTAAATACAGCCTACCCCTCTCCCCCCCCCAAAAAAAAAAAAAAATCTTACTATCGATATTTGTATTTAGTAATGAAAACATGAATCGAAGACAAACAAAAACGCACCTTGTTTTATAACATCGTCAGCGAAATTCCTCACACATTTCCATTTTTTTAAATATTATTACTTGTACGAATTTTTTGAGCTCGAGGAGGATTGATTCTTTTTACCCTTTGCGGCGCAGTGGTTTCATAGATATACCACTTAATTTTAATTCCCAAACGCCACATTGGCACCAGAATTTTTTTCAGAAAAATTACTGTTTATTGAAAGCGTGAAATATAGCGTTTTCTTATTTACAAATAAAGTTGTTTTCAAATTCCGGTGTCTGTCATTAGTTTAAAAACTTAAGCAATGAATTTCCCCTGCGCCGCAGAGGGTTAAGATTCTTTAAAAAGGGTATATTGAAATAAAGTTGCCTAATTACTTTTAGCGTGGAAAATATTTTCGTCACAAAACGGGCACGAAGTGATTATATTTAATATAATAATTTAATGTGATCACAAATCCTTTTAAATTATTTAAAATAAATATCCTTGGAAACCGATTTTATCATGGATTAGAAATGGTATATCAAAATTTGCCTTCAGAAGTAGTGTTGCTGCAAAAGAGTTCACCACATCACCACTACAAAAGTATAAACTTTTTCCCCCCCAAAATTATTAAAAATATTTTTTTTAATTGATAGCGTTTCAGAAAGATAAAAAATAAAATTTAAGGAATTGTCCTCCTTTTCATTATTCGTAACGGTTACATTGATGATTATTAAGAGAGAAACTGAGATAGTTAAACAACAAGAAATAAATTAAATTAAAATTAAGTTTAACTATTTCTTTGAAATCGAGAGAAAAAGCTGTCAGATTTGGCGCCAATAGAAAACTGCCTTATTTACTGACAATGTGTGCAACTTTTTCCTTTAAAGCAGACTTTTATGTAAAAATTATAAAAGCTTTTTTTATTATTCAAAATGATTTTTTTTCACTGTTTTTTTTCTGAAAAGAATGATTTTTTTTTCAGAAAAAAAACTTTTTTTTTTCTATACAAACTAATATTAACTTCAAGTGTTTCACTAAAAGTAAAAAGTGTAGATACAAAGGTGAAACATTTAGATTTCTTGAAGTAACATATTCAACTGTCGGTCAATCGTGTTTGTAGGCCTTTTCCGATAAATATATAATAATTAATATTTATTAATACGACCCTCAATAGAAGAAATATCTGTTAAGCCGTCAAAATTCATTCCATTTATAATTCATTCCATTTCAATTCCAAAACAGTGAATTCATACATAGTTTCATAAATGATCCCTTTTTTAATGAGCCAGCACTTTTATGGCAGTACACACTTCAGTTTATTGATTAATCGTTTTATTGCTTATGAATAATAAACATCTGTTATAATTATTGATGAACATTATATCAATTAGGGGGTGAAGTTTAGGTTATTAGGGTTGCAGACATCGCTTAATGCAAGCATTATATACGAAAATCATTTTTTTATTGAAATATGTCACAGATTTCTTACATTTAATATGTTTTATTACATTGATAACTGGTTCTATTATAATGATATTGATTACTTTAAAAAAATGCAGAAATATTTTTTTAAATTCTGATTAACTCCGTATTTAAGTTTTTAGCTCGGCTACTTCCCTGTTAAATTAGTATTTTATTTGAAATTGTAGATTCTTGTGACAGTTTAGTTATGGACCTACCCATGCTGACACAAACGCTCAATTATTCACATTATTTCGATTACAAACGAGTTTTTCTTGCATAATCGAGTTGCTGCATTCGTATTTAAAATTATGTACTTTCAAATAATGCTTAATTACTAATTTAAAAATATTTAAAATATAAAGAAATGTTGGTTAACTTCCAAAAGAAACAACATTCTAAACTACATCCCCCCCCCGTAGAATAAAATGCCTAATGCTGTAAATATTTCAAAAAATTTAAAATTTTCTTTCGAATAGATTAACTTTATAATAGAATATAGGATGCAAAAATCAAGAATGAATCAGATTTTTATGTTATTTGAAGCGATATTTTGGATATTCAATTTTTTATTTCTTTTATCATGCGATTATAAGAAATAATAATAACATTTATGCTTTGCAAAAATATATATTTTTATCAAAATTTTCATTAAATTAAATAAAAATAAAATGTCTAATGTTGTAAATGTCTGCAGTGTGTGGACGCACATTGGCGAGTGTAGCTTGTAGAAGGTATAAACCCCATTTTATCTGAAACTATATTACATACAATCAATATCTACATTATTTAAAATTATTTATAACTTCATTGGGCATAAAATTCTTAACAATGATTAAATTTAATTAATATTAAATAAATATTTATGAAGCAAATAAAGTTAATTTTTAAGGCATATTAGATGAAAAAACCTTTTAAATTATGTTCACATGGACGCTAATATTTTTTTGCCATTTTAAACAGTCAGAAATTTTATGTTATTACTAAATGCATTTTGTAATCAGTTAATTAAAATTCTGATTCAAAAGCTGATTTAAATTAATTGATTAAAATTTTCGTCAAGTTAATTAACAAGCAAAAGTAATTGAAACAGTGTTACTTTTACATAATCGAGTTGTTGCATTTGTATTTAAAACTATATAGTTTTAAAATAATGCTTAATTACTAATTTAAAAATATTTAAAATATAAAGAAAAATTAGATTCACTTCTAAAAGAAGCACCATTCTAAACTACATTCCCCCTCCCATTCCCCGTAGCTAAAAATGCAAAAACGTAAATGTGTCCGTACTTAGAACGTTAAAAATTAACGATTAGACGAAATTTATTATAGACACTGTAAAAAAAAAAAAAGTCTGTAACCCTACAGATGAAAAATTTCTGAAATCTGTATACTTACTAACATTTCACCTGTGAACTTTACAAGGAAAGATGTAAGTCTACAGAACTAATTTTTGTAAAGCTAGAGAAAACTGTAACTTCACAAAAGAGTCTATTAAAATTACAGTAACCTTACTAAAATTTTAACTGTAACTTGGGTTGTAGTTATATAAAAATTTCTAGCAATCCCAGTTTCCTAAAAAATTCTTAGTAGCGTTACAGATGTTTTGACTTTCAGTGCAAATCTGTATATGTTACATAGAATTTTGTTGCTACCGTTACATAAAAAGTTCTAGGAATCACAGATTCCGAGAAAACTTTTAGTAACTTTACAAAATTTTATTTTTTACAGTGCAGGTGATTGCCATCATTGATAATACATGTCCTTCTTACTCACGGGCATGTGTTTGCCTTATGAAGTAATATCTATATTATAAAAGCCAAACGTATCTCTGCATAACGCATACGTTATTTTACGAATGGCAACACTTTTCCATGCAATTTCGATATTGCAATTTTCGCTTCTGCAAATTTTACACTTTTAAACATCGCATATTTTAAATTTTTACACCGTTGTATAGAAAAAAAATGTACTTTTAAATGCAATTTGTTCCAACGCTGTATCTTAATTTATGTTTGATATATTAATTTTTTTTATAATTCTTAGTGCCAATTTTGTAATTGTGGCATCAGAATCGCTCCATTTTCTCTTAAAATTAAAAAAATAAAATAAAATGAATATGTCAAATATATCGTCTGTTATAAAATCCGGTAAATTTCAGTTTTATTTCGTTTCTATACATCAATGATCAAATTAAAATACCGTTCTTTAAACAAGGTGAATGAGGATATGAGAAATACCTATGTAAATTTTGAGAACTTGAAACTGGTGACAGGTTTAGATTTAACGTAAAATTCTATGATCGTGTCAATTTGGAATAAATTTTGTTTTTTTCATTTGCATTTACACCAAACATAAGAGCCTCAATTAATAGTTTCATCATAATAACAGATCTTTATTATATTTTACTGATTATATATGCGATTAAAGTTTAATGTTAGTAATTTGGACAACTGAATTTTATAAAAATAGTATTTTTTTAATTTTAGCTTAAAATAATATTTGTTTCAGAGTTAGACGACCTGCATAAGATGCATTTTTTATTGTAACTAGTTTTGTAGATTTATTATAAATCAATGAAATAGTTCCTTCTTAAACATTTTCTTTCGTCGAATTTCGACGGGTTCCGCCTCATATATAATAATGTACGCATACGAATAGCTTTATCTTACAATTTAAAACATTTCTACATCCAAAATTTATTCATAAGCGAATAGAAACAGTTTCCCTTCACACTCACGCACCTAAAAGTCATATAAAATTTTCTCTGTGTTTTAAAAGAAGATACAAATAAAATAAAGAAAATACAATTTTATTTCAGAAACGAAAAAATACGTACGTGACCTACATTCACAGAGTTGAAAAAGTGCTGATTCAGTGATATATCGTTAGAGACCAAACGGAGGTTCAGCAAAAAGAAAAAAAGAAACATTAAATAATTTAAAAATTTCACAGTTGCTTTTCTTTTTTTCTTTTGTTTTATTTTTTTAATACTGATATTATTATTTTTTAAACAAATTCTTCATCAGATGTCCCCATCATTTGTACTTTGTTTATTTTTAGGTATATTCAGAAATATAAGAATGGTATAATCGTCCTATAGTCGTCGTTTAGTTTTCTCACCTGTCTGTCTGTCCGTTTGAACGTATATAACAGCGAAAAAACTGTCCAATTGAATGGTTTGAAATTTAATGTGTATAAATGTTGCAAAGTTTATGAAATGTTTTCATGGAAAATTTTTGAATAAGACGGAAATTTACAAGTTTGAGCTTTACCTTTTTTACGAAAATTTTAATGGAAAATAAAGATAAATATTAACAAAGAATAAAATGTCTAACATTGTAAATGTTTCAAAAAATTTAAAATTTTCTTTAGAATACATAAACTTTATAATAGAATACAGGATGCAAAAATCGAGAAAGAATCAGATTTTTATGTTATTAGAATCAATATTTTGGATATTCGATTTTTTATTTTTTTATCATACGAGTATACGTAAGAAATAATCATAACAGTTCCGCTTTGCAAAAATATATATATTCATCAGAGAAACTTATTTAAAGAAAATAATGTGTCTTCGACATAGAAAACTATATTTTCATGGAAAACAAAATATCAGAAATGATTTTAAAAAAAATCATTTCGTTGCCTAATTTCCTTATTTTCCTACACTGGTTCAGTAAAAATATTATTAATAAGTGGTAATAACGTATTTAAATTATTTAATTTCTAAAAATACTCTAAAACATACAAATAACAAAAATGACGATCTCGTAATTTTTTTAGTTGTTTAAATTCATATTCAATTGCTATGTGTAAACTTTACTATTTTAATTTTATTATAGTTATTTATAGCGTGTGTTGAGATAAGGCGAAAATATTAGTCGCATTTAATGTACATTAAATCTGTGGGATTTCTTTGTTTATATAAATTTTAAATCCTTTTAATTTATGAATATATTTTAAATTAACGTATCAACTTTATTCAAGATGATAATTAGAAAACTAAAGAGATTACGTATTACCATATCAAACACTGACATGGAAAATTTATTTTCAGAAAAATTTTGTATTTAATTTTTGTAGTTTTATTTTAAAAGCTTTTAACTTATCACGTAAATGAATTATCAATTCGGTATGCTTAATATTTTATGCTTAAAGTGAAAATTTAGAAACGTGTTTAGGAATGTTAATTATAATTGTGGCTATATACTATTCAGTAGACTTTACATTGTAGTCATGAATAACTCTCCATTCAAATTTTGTTTGTATTTTACTACATATTTTATTTGAAGAATTCATTTTTAAACTATAATGTATTTCATAAAGCATTCATGCGGGATAATAATTTAAATATAGTTTGAGATCTTAAATTGTTTATAGAAAAAAATTATGTAGAATTTTTTTAATGGAAAACATTTTCAGTGAGAATGTTTAAAACACTAATTTGATGCATGAATGATAAAATAAAAAGAATATGGCCCAGTTAAACAGATGGCATTGAGCTCACAGGCTACTCATACTAATTCTATAGCACAGCCTTACATTTTAAAGGGTTAATTCCGTTCGAAAAACAAATTAAGAGGGGGGCGGATCAGCTCCTTCCATTTCTCCGTTTTATACTTAATTATTGTATCCCTTAAACTAATCAGGGATGTGATTTATCATATAAAAAAATCTTTATAAATAATACTAATCATGGAGGTGCCTCATCAAAATGGCCCTATAGCTTAATTTCGAACAAAAACTGATAATTCTGCATGAAAAACCCATTTATAGCAATTAAGGGGAAGGGCATGAGCCCCTCGTTCCTCCTCTTTATACTTATCCAATGAATACCCAACACTAATCAAGGAAGTACTTCATCAGAATATTCCAAAATCTAAATTTTGAATAAAAAATTAATAATTCTGCATGAAAAACCCATTTATATAAATTAAGGGGAGGGGCATTAGTCCCCGTTGGCCCTATTATACATATCAAATGAACTCTAAAAACCAATCATGGAAGAGCTTTATCAGGATCTACATATATTCAAAATTTCAAGTGAATCGAATATTTTTATCATGAGTTATCGCGTTACGCACATACACACATACAGAACGGACGAGCACATAAGTTCCCAGGCTTTGACAGCCTGGGAGCTAAAAATACTTAAAAATAAAATACAAGTAAAAGAAAGAAAATTAAATACACGGCATTATACAATAAATTATATAAATTGAAACAACAAATAAACTAGTCGGATGTAGCAATCGAAAAAATTTCCTTCTATCTCATTCATGTTAACACTTTGAAATTTACAATGACAGTTCAAAAATTAAAAGTATATCTATGCCCAATATGAAGGATCTAAAGATATGAAATTTCGTGCATTAATTCTAGCGCTATGACTATCTCTAAAATCGTGTAAATCCTACAAAATTCAGCATAGCAGCGCAACCTGTAAGGCAATTGACAGAAAAATTTAGTATATATATATATATATATATATATATATATATATATATATATATATATATATATATCAAGGATTAACAGAATCGGAAGTTTGATAGAAATCCTTGCATTAGTTCTTGAGACACAGCTGTCACAGAAATCGTAATAAACTGCAGTATAGCAGCACTATTTGTGGAGCGATGTACAACAAAATAAAAACATCATCAATTCATATCAAGGAATACTCGAATCTGAAGTTTGATGAAAATCTGTGAATTTGTTCTGGAGATAGAACTGTTGCAGAAATCTTTAAAAATGCAGCCTAGAAGCGCCACTTATTAATCGATTTACACCAAAACGTCAATTTATTTCAAGCACTAACTGAATCTGAAGTTTGAAGAAAGTCCGTGCATTATTTCTGAAATGAATGGAAAAAAATAACACAAAATACAGCATAGCAGTGCCCTTACTGAGCGATTTACACCAAAAAAGAAGAAAACATCATTTCATGTCAAGGAGAAGACGAATATGCAGTTTGATGGAAATCCGTGCATTCTTTCTTGACATAGAGCTGATCCAAAATTCTTAAGCAATGATGCATAGCAGAGCCACCTTTCAGCTAGATACACTAAAACATAAACAAACATCAAATCATGTCAAGAAATAACAGAATCTGAAGTTTGATAATATTCCATTCATTAATTATGGAGATAGAGCTACTGCGGAAATCGAACAGGTGGCGCAGCATAGCAGCGCTACCTGTTAAACTACTTACACCAAAAACGAATCAGCACTAACTAATACTATGGACTACTTGAATAAAAATTTTATAACATTCCGTGCACTAGATCTTGAAATAGAGCGTTCACAAATTTTGTCACATACAGACAGACGAACAGATAAAGTCACAGATTTCACAAACAGACATTTTGTATAAAAATGTTTTTTGGATTTCCTGACTGTTAAAATGTATAGATCCCTCAAAAAGCGGATTTTAAAAAATTTTCACGAATCGAAAACTTTTTTTCTCGTAAAGATAGAAGAAAGTAAAAATAAAATATCAAAATGTAATTCGTGTTATATGCAAAATGCATAAAATGTCAAAAAAAAAAAAAAAAAAAAAAAAAAAAAAAAAAAAGCTGTTCATATAAAAATTATGATTTTTGCACTTATTCCTTTGATATGATGTTTTTTGCCATTTTTGTCCCATATTTATGTCTAACATGCATCCACTATTTTAGCAACTCTTAAATTGAAGACACTCTTTGTTCGTAAAAAAATACTGGGATTTTGATTTATAAGTAAAATTTAAGATGATGTATACATTTCATTCAAGAAGAAAATAAGATTTTCTTTTTAATTTTAAGATAAATAACATATTCCATGTGTATATTTGTAATTACACTCAATTTATTATTTTTTCATTCATTATTTTATTTGTTCAAGACGATAATTTACTAAAAGTTGAACATTTTCATGTTTGGTGCATTTTATGAACCTGTTATTTCAAATAAAATCTTGTATTTTTTGAAAATTATTTCCCACATTACTCTGAAAGATGCATATTTTAAACTTCATTTGAAATAGAGTAATTAATAATTGACTGGCAAATAAAATAATAATGATACAATGTATTTTTGTATTATATTTTTATAATACATTAAGAAAAAAAAAACTAGTTCGAAAACAATTATAAATAAAATGTTAAATTAGTTTTACTTTCAATTAAACAGGTAACTACTTCTCCAAAAATTCATAACTAAGCAAAGTTTCTTTTCATATACATAAATTAAGACTGTTCGAGCAGATTTTTTTTTTTTGATACAATAAGTTTGCCCTCTAATGGCCCAAAAAGTCCCCTATTTAAAAATTCTCAAATATGCTACCTACCTTAAATTTTCCTTCTCTTAAGCGAAAATTTTTACTGCAAAGATGTATATTTAAAACTTTATTTTAAATAAAGAAATTAATAATTGACTGGTAAATAAAATAATAATCATACAATTGTATTTTTGTATGTATTTTTATAGTACATTAAGGAAAAATAAATAGTACATAAACAAACAAATTATTAAATTAGTTTTATTTTAAGTTATACAGGTAACTGCTTCTCCTCACATTCTTAGGTAAACAAAGTATCTTTTCATATGCATAAATTATGGCCGTTCGAGCTGATTGTTAGATACAATTATTTTGTCCTCTAATGACCCAAAAAGACCACTATTTCAAAATTCTCGAACATGTGACCTAACCTTATAGTCTTCTTCTCTTATGCGAATATTGTTGAATGCAAAATGTAGTGAAAATTGATTTATCCGGTTTTTAGATATAATAAGATTGATCCTGACCAATTATGATCTCAAAAGAAACATTAAAAAATTCAGTTTTAGATTTTAAGATAAAAATCCCATATACAGACCGACGTAAGATAGACAATATGTATTTATGCAAAAGTTTATTATTAAAAAACTGGATAACATGATCAAAACGAAAATTGATTTATTTCAAAAACAACTCTTGTTTATATTAAAAAAATATTACTTAAATTTTCTAAACATATCTGGAATTGTCTCGAAATATTTTCATTTTTATATACCCCTATGGTGGCAAAAATATAATAAACGCCGCCTTTTTGTGATTGACCGTGATCGCTGTTCTATATTGCGTCGTACACCAGATCCATTTTTAACTTTTTCTTCTGGAACAAAATTATATAAGCATTTTGATAAAGAAAACCAGTTCTTAACAATCTTGACTAATTGTCTTTATTTTTTGCAGAATACGAGGAATTTGAGCACTTCTAAACACCATGAATGTAGCATATTTAAACAAACGTTCACTAACATAATAAAGAAACATTTTTCCTTTTCGACAACTGCGAATTGTGCGGGTTAACTTGTCCGCGACAAAACGTAATCTGAATAAATTTTCCCATTTCACAAACGTCAAGAGAAAATGTCTTGGCAACAATAGATTCCCAAGCCGAGCTAAAAAAACGTACAGGTAAAAAGAAGCGTTATATAATAAGCAATGGGAAAATTTTAAAATGAGTGTTGTCAAGAATACAACAGTTATCACTCGCGGCGAAAAAATGCGCAACGCAAACCCTAAAACAATGTTACACAATCGATAAAAATTAAGTTATACAAGACAAAATGAGATGATAGGAAATAAAAATAGCAGTTATTTAAAACAGAAAAATATTTAATTTGTTTGATATTTAATCAACTGAAAAGCAAGCAAGAAAAATCTAGAAATGAAGTGATATTTTAAAACTAATTCATTATTTGTTTTCTATTTATTATTATTCTTTTATATGAAATTTGGAGACGAACACTCAATAAAAATACCTATTAAAATGCTTTTCTTTTAAAATTAAATTTTAAAAGAAGGGGGGGGGATAACATTTGAAATATTAATGTTAGAAATATATATATAATAAAATATGTGTTCCCCTTTTAAAACACCCCCTATCACAACCCCTTTTAAAAATTCCCTCTTTTTGTTGTCATGTTATCTATGTTAAAAATATATTAGAAAAGACATTTTCATGTCAATAATATTTAAATTGCTTTAATGTTTTTGATCCAGTATTTTATAAAATAAACATTTATAACAAATTCTTATATATGCATTAAATTTAAAATAAAGTATCATTTTCACTTCAAGACGATATTTAGAAAACTGGAAAAAACTAATTTTACTACATCAAATCCTTACGGGGCTTATTGAAGAAAGAATCATTTTTGTGTGTTTCTGAGTTAATTTTAAAATATTTATCTTAAAGTGCCCGTCCCTTGATTGCATTCTATATTTGATAAGAATTCTAATTATATTTGCATTTGAGTATTAACTTTAAAAAGGTATTTAAACATGTTAATTAAAGTATATTTAAGAATATAGTTTGATATTCCCCTTAAGACTATCTTGTCAATTTTGTAATTTGAATAAATCCCATTTTTAGTTACTTAGAGTTTTATTGTACATACGATGGGGATTATTTTAATTTATGCGTTATTTTTTTTTATTTGTTAAAATAAGTAATCCTTCTATTATTCTGTTATTTATTGAATCATGATGCATAAATTATTAATTCAAATGTTTTATTGTAAACAAAATAATATATGCAATAATCTTTCCTATGTTACTCTTTGGTGATTATAACTTTAAATTATTTAAAAACCTAAAATGTATCAATGAATAAATAATTTATATGAAAAGTTTGAAAAACTAATCAGTTGAAAAGAATATTTCTTTAAAAACATATCCTTGAGATTTGTGATAGTAAGTAATAAGCATTTTATTTTTACTTAATACATCATGTTATGTATATTTTTATTTCAAAAATGTATTATAAACAAAATTAAATTTACAAAGTACAATATTTATTCCTGTGTTGTTTTTTAATGATTATAAATTCAAATTATTTAAAAACTAAAAAAAAAGTTACCAACGAATTGTTTCGAAAAATAAGTAGTTTTAAAGCATATTTACCTACGGATGTATGATGATTCACGAAGCATTATTTCAGAATTTGCTTGATATATAAAAGAAAATTCCAGACATTTTGTTTATATATATATATATATATATATATATATATAATTTGAAAGTATATGTCTTTTGAACCCAAATGATAACTGCTGTTTTTTTTAATACTTTGAAATTTACTTTAAAAAATAAGAAATGTATAGCTCTTATTGGAGAGTAATGAAATAATCAAATATTCAGTAGTAATCCAAATATACTGTAAATATATTGGATTCATACGGTGAATTCATTTTAGCTAATTCATCAATGACAACATTTTTATATTTTTAGAACATGCTGATCATCATATTTAACATACGCCGCATCTAACTGCATCAACAAAATTACTTTTTTATTTTTTTATCTAACATATGTTCTTCGATATTATGCAATCATGTACTTATTAATCCAAACTGTACCCCATCCAGATAAATGTTTTTATCGCAAAGAATTTGCACATTATTTTTATACTCATATTGCCATAACTTTATGTACTACATGCTGCTTCTTTATTTTTGAATCTTTATATTTTGACTCGTGTTTGATGCATTATGTCAGTTATGTACTTTCTGTCTGTAAGAACAGTCATCCAATACGTTAATTCATGCATATATAAAATTATGAAAAAACATTTACAATGTATAAATAGCTAGTCGGATGTGGCATGTGGCAATTCCTAAACTTTCTTCTATAATATACATGCTAATACTTTCAGAAAAATGAAAGCAGCGTCACCGGTTAGGTAATGTACACCAAAATCTAATTTGCAACAACTTATTTTAAGCTCTAATAGAATCTAAAATTCAATGAAAATCCAATAATTAGTATTTCAGATAAAAAAAATCCAATAATTAGTATTTCAGATTAAAAAAAATCCAATAATTAGTATTTCAGATAAAAAAAATCGAATAATTAGTATTTCAGATAAAATCATCCCAGAAATCATTAAAAGGAAAAAACCTTTATAAAAAAGCCATATAAAGCCTTTTATATATATATAACTTAAAAATACATTTTGAGAATTTACTTATACGCGTTTCTAACATCTAAAATGTTTAAAAAACATTTAGATGATGAAAATCGCCTGTTAATGGTTAAAAAAAAAAAAAAAAAAAAAAAAAAAAAAAAAAAAAAAAAAAAAAAAAACTTTATAATTCATCATATTAAAGAATCATTATTTATCCGATTATAAATAATACACAAAAAAATTAAATGTTCTGTAAATCATTCTAAACTTTTTTCTAACAAAATATAACTAATTTGACATTGTATTACTCCATGTACGTTTTCATATAACAAACGTATTATTTAATTACCTTTTCTGTTCCTAAAAACACATTTTATTAAAACAGACATTTTCCTTCTTTCATGTCTTTGTAAAAAATAGAAATAAATTACAGTCATTTAAAAAGTAGTAGAAATTGCCTTTTCCTTCCTCCTTCCTTCATTAATGCTTTTTTAGTTTATCGAGGATAATCAATTTCCAGGCACTGTATTTACTTTTCTTTTATTGATATATTTATTTATTATAATGGTTTTGATTCATTGTAAGAGGCAGGAAAGCGCATTAAAAGTCTTTTACAAAATTTCTTTTTTCTACATTGATACATATTCAGTTATTTTCTCTTGATATACTGACAGGTACTTAACGAGTTTGTGATTACTTGAATGCATTCTTTGTTACTAAATAAAAAAACTATATACCTTTATTTTAAAAATAACTGGATATTCGCACCAACTTTTCTTAGAAAATATACTAACTCATTTATGCCTAAATGTTTGCTTTCCGAAATTTTTTCATAATATCGCTGTAACATGTTGCACATTAACACTAGAACCGCGGGAAAATTCATTCAAATTTTATAAAAATATTTCTCACCGGAATTTTCATTTAAAACTGTTTAAGTTATTTATTGAAAATATTTTCCCTCAGCATATACTTAGCTTATTCTATTAAAAGTTTTCTGATTAGAATCGACATCTCTCCATATGATACGGGTCATTTTGACCCGTCGCCGCGGTTCTAGTGTTAAGCTAAAATTAAAAGGGAATGTAATACCATTACATTTTGCATGAATTTGATAAAATATCAAACTTTTAAATAAGGGAATATGCATAGTATTTATAATAATACAATACGCAAAATTATATCTTTTTATCTAAATTTAAATAAAATAAGCTTTTAAATGGAAATTATGTAATATAATTTGTGTATTTTTGAATTAACCCTTTTGCGGGGCAGGGCAAAATCATTGCTTAAGTATTGAAATTAATGACTGACACCGGAATTTGAAAACAACTTTATTTGTAAATAAGAAAACTCTACACTTCACTCATTTAATAAACCGTAATATTCTTTAACAAAATTCCGGTGCGAATGTGGCGTTTGGGAATTAAAATTAAGTGGTATATCTATCAAACCACTGCCCCGCAAGGGGTTAACGAAATCTTCATAATCCATCATATTAAAAAATCATTATTTATCCGATTATTAATAATGCATAAAAAAACTACTCTGTAAATCATTTTGTATATATTTTTTTTAATTTTATATTGTACTACTCCTTATACTTATTCTTATAACATACGTATTAGGCAAATACCTTTTATGTTTCCTAAAGACACATTTTATTAAATGAGACATTTTTATTCTTTTATGTGTTTGTAAAAAATAGAAATAAATTACAGTCATTTCAAAAGGGAGAAAAATCGCCTTTTCCCTTTTCATTCCTTCATTAATGCTTCTTTAATTTATCGAGGATAATCTATTTCCAGACACTGTATTTACTTTTTTTTTATTGATATATTTACTTATTATAATGGTTTTGATTCATTGTAAGTGGCAGGAAAGCGCATTAAAAGTCTTTTACAAAACCTTTTTTTTTCTACATGACTACGTGTTCAGTTATTTTTTCTTGATATGCTGACAGGTACTTAAGGAGTTTGTGATTATTTGACTGCATTCCTTGTTAGTAAATCAAATAACTATATATCTTTATTTTAAAAATAACTAGATATTAGCATCAAGTTTTCTTAGAGAAAATATTAACTCATATATGACTGAATTTTTGTTTTCCGAAATTTGTTCATAATATCGCTTTAACATGTTGCACATTAAGTTAAATTAAAAAAGGAATATGATACAATTATATCTTGCATGCATTTTATAAAATATCACCTTTTAAATTTGTCAATATGCATAGTCTTTATAATAATACAATATGCAAAATTATATCTTTTTATCTAAATTTAGATAAAATAAGCTTTTAAATGGAAATTATGTAATATAATTTGTATATTTTTGAATTAACAAAATCTTCATAATCCATCATATTAAAAAATCATTATTTATCTGATTATTAATAATGCATAAAAAATAATTACTCTGTAAATCATTTTGTACTTTTTTTTATAAAACTAATTTGACATTATGTTGCTCCTTATACTTATTCTTATAACATACTTATTAAGTAAATACCTTTTCTGTTTCCTAAAAACTTATTTTATTAAATGAGACACTTTTCTTCTTTTATGTGTTCGTAAAAAATAGAAATAAATTATAGTTATTTAAAAAGCAAAAAAAATCGCCTTTTCCCTTTTCCTTAATTCATTAATGCTTCTTTAGTTTATCGGGGATAATCTATTTCCATATACTGTATTTACTTTTTTTAAATGACATATTTATTTATTATAATGATTTTGATTCATGGTAAGTGGCAGGAAAGAGCAGTAAAATTCTTTTACAAAATCATTTTTTTCTACATCAGTACAGATTCAGTTATTTTCTCTTGATACACAGACAGGTATACTTAAAAAATTTGTGATTATTTGATTGCATTCTTTGGGAGTAAATAAAATAACTAGATAATTGTATCAACTTTTCTTAGAAAAGATATTAACATATTTATAGCTGAATTTTTATTTTCATGTATTTGTTCGTAAATATCGCTTTAACATTTGTAAAATGAGCTAAAATTAAAAGGTAAAAAATACGATACACGTATTTTTACATGTATTTGGTAAAATATCAACGTTTTTAATACGGGAATATGCTTAATATTTATAATAATACTCCCGATATGCATAATTATATGTTTTTATCTAAATTTATACAAAATAAGCTTTTAAATGGATATTATATACAATAATTTGTATATTTATGAACTAATAAAAATCTTCACAATCCATAATATAAAAGAATCATTAATTATCCTGTTATTAATAATGTACAAAAAAAAAATAAATAAATAAATGCTCTGTAAATCATTTCGTATTTTTTTTTCTAAAACAATAACACTAATTTCACATTATATTACTTCATGTACATATTTTTTATAAAAGAAAAACGTATTATGTAAATATCTTTTCTGTTTCTTGAAAAGACATTTTATTAAAACAGACATTTTCCTTCTTTTATGTCTTGATAAAAAATAGAAATAAATTACAGTCATTTAAAAAGTAGTAGAAATCGCCTTTCCATTCCTCCTTCCTTCATTAATGCTTCTTTAGTTTATCGAGGATAATCTATTTCCAGACAATGAATTTACTTTTCTTTTATTGATATATTTATTTATTATAATGATTTTGAGTCATTGTAAATGACAGGAAAGAGCATTAAATATCTTTTACAAAACCGTTTTTTTTTCTACATCAGTACATATTCAGTTATTTTCTCTTGATATGCTGACGGGTACTTAAGGAGTTTGTGATTCTTTGAATGCATTCTTTGTTAGTAAATAAAGTAACTAAATATCAGTATCAAGTTTTCTTAGAAAAGGTATGAACTAATTTATGGCTGATTTTTTATTTTCAGATATTTGTTCGTAAATACCGCTATAATATGTCGTAAAATGAGCTAAAATTAAAAGCGAAAAAAATTCGATACAGTATTTTTACATGTATTTGGTAAAATATCAACGCTTTTAATATGGGAATATACTTAATATTTATAATAACACTAGATGCATAATTATATGTTTTCATCTAAATTTATAGAAAATACGCTTTTAAGTGGATATTATATACAATAATTTGTATATTTATAAACTAATAAAAATCTTCATAATCCATAACATTAAAGTATCATTAATTATCCGATTATTAATAATGTACAAAAAAGATATAATAAATGCTCTGTAAATCATTTTGTATTTTTTTTCTAACAAAATAAAACTAATTTGAGATTATATTACTCCATGTACTTATTCTTATAATAAGCATATTATGTAAATACCCTTTTCGGATCATAAAAACACATTTTATTAAAACAGACATTCTCTTTCTTTCATGAATTTGTAAAAAAATAAAAATAAATTATAATCATTTAAAAAGTAAGATAAATCGTCTTTCCCTTTTTCCTGCCTTCATTAATGCATCTTTAGTTTATCGAGGATAATCTATTTCCAGACAGTGTATTTACTTTTCTTTTATTTATATATTTATTTGTTATAATGGTTTTGATTCATTGTAAGTGGCTGGAAAGCGCATTAAAAGTCTTTTAGAAATCCGTTTTTTTTTCTACATCAGTACAGATTCAATTATTTTTTCTTATACTGACAGGAACTTAAGGAATTTGTGATTATTTGAATGCAGTCTTTGTTAGTAAGTAAAATAACTAGATATTTGTATCAACTTTATTTAGAAATGTTATTAACCAATTGTGCCCGAATTTTTCTTTTTTAAAATTAGTTGGTAAAAATCTTTAATATATTGAAAAATAAGCTAAAATTACAAAATAATAATAATAATAATAAATTGTTTTTGCACGCATTTTATAAAACATTGCCGTTTTAAATATGGAAATATGCATGATATATATAATAATTTAATATGTATAACTACATGTTTTTTCTAATTTTTTTCTAAAACTAGAATTTTCTTTAACTAATCGGACGAATTTTATGCAAATTTATATTTTGGCTAATTGAAGAGTATAGAATTTCTTTATTGTATCAAAATTAGCATAATTGTGCAATAGAAAAATACAAAGAAAGTTTTGGTTTATTTTAATCGTTACGGAATTCTCAAATTAAATTTTATATACATCACTTAAGAGTTGACTATATTTCCGATAGTTTAGTAGCAGTAACTTTCATCTACAATATTTTGTTACAGAGTTAGTAGGCGGGAAGGAGTAGTCACATTTTTTTCTCGACTATACATAGCCGTCAACAAGATAAATATGTGTCATACAGTGCAAAAATTTCTTCATTATTAAGTCTCTTCAATATAAAATTATTGTCATTATAAGATTTTACGTCACTAATCGGTTAGCATTTTATTTCTACAGTTGTCACATGCTTAAAAAAACAGGTATGTACATCGTTCTCACTTAATGAAGATAAATACTGTAAGACCATTAAGTAAACCAGCTAATGGGAAAAAATAGTGATGTGTACTGATTATCTGAAGTGCCTCTAGAGACATTTAAGTATTTTTTTTTCTTTACTTATAATCTCAGATTTAGAATTATGTCGGCGAAAAGTCTAGCCACAAAACTGCTTTCATCTCTGTTTTTCAACGTCTTTCTCACGTAGGATGAAGCGTATTATTTTTAGCAGTCTGAAACTCTTTGAAAAAGTATTTTTTATTCATGAAGTTTAGTTTTATAATCAGTAAATCACATTAAATATATAATTTATATAGTAAAATATTTCCACTTCGAAAAAATAAATTATCAAATGAGTGAAATGGTCATATTGTTAAGAAAAAACATATAATTAGGAATTATTTTGTCAATATGTAACTTTCCAACAAACATCAAATATCGAAATGAAATTTGGTCACAGTCCTAAAAAAATACCATTTGAAAATAATTATTTAATTATAAACTAATAATATTTAGCAACTAATAATGTTAGGGTAATTTGTATTTAGGCAAAATAAATGGTGTGGAATGTATTTGTTGAGATAAAATTGGGTCTTGCTCTTGAAAACAAAGTTTTGGTTTGTTTTATTATGTAGATGACTGCTTCGACAATTTTATACACATGATTAAAAAGTAGATTTTATTTCCAATAGTTTGGTATCAGTAACTTTAATCTATGATAGCTTTTTACAGAATTTGAAGGAGGTGTTTACTTTTTTTTTTCCAACGACTATAACTAGTTATCAGCAGTCATATCATACAGTTATCAATAGTTATTCGATGCATTTTTTTCAATCTAAAATTATTTTTATTAGAAACGTTTGCATCCCTAATCGGTTTACATTTTATTCGCACACTTTGTGTTTAGTTTTTTTTTTTTTAACTAAACTAATTTGTTTACTTTTTTCTGACTTAATGAAGACATGTACACTAAGATCATTAAACAGACTTACAAATAATAATAATAATAATAATAATAATAATAATTTTGCGTTGTCAATATTTAAAAGGGCTCTAGAGACAAATAGATGCTATTTTGTTTGTTTCTCTTTTTTATAATCTCAGTTTCAGAATTATGTCGGTGAAAAATCTAGCCACAGAGATCTTTCCAGCCCTGTGTAGTATGTTTCTCTTTCCCACTTAGTATGAGGTGCAATATTTTTAGCACTCTGAAACTCCTTGAAAAAGTATTCTTAGATAATAAAATTTAGTTTTCTGTTTGAATATTGCATAAAATATTTAATTTAGAGAGTAAAGTACTTATATCCCAATTTACTAATTACTAAATGAGATGAGTGAAATGGTCACATTGGTAAGAAATAACAAAAAATAGAAATTACTTTGTCAACTTGTAGCTTTTTAATAACATTCGAGTATCAAACTTCAGTTTAGAAGCAATCCCTGAAAAAATCCTTTTTTTAAAATAATTATTTTCTTGTAAAATAATTAAACGAATTTCATGCAATATTGTATTTAGTCTAATTGAATGGGGTAGAATTTGTTGTGTCCAAATTGGATTTGCTATTGAAAAGAAAAAGTTTTAGTTTCTTTTAATATGCAGATGGTCTTAGACAATTTTTGTATGCATCATTGAAAAGGGGACTTTATTCCCAATCGTTTGGTAAATAGTAACTTTATTCTGGGATAACATCTTATAGAGATAGAAGGGGGTGTTCATATTTTTTCCCGATTATACGTAGTTATCAACAAGACACATATAAATCATTAAATGCATTTTTTTTTCAGTGTGAAATTATTTTTATTTGAAACGTTTCCGTCACTAATCAGTTGATATTTTATCTCTAGAATAGTCAAACTATTTTTTTTTAGTTTTTTAAAAACTAAAACTAATGTCTTAACGTTCTTTCTTACTTAATGAAGATAAATACTCTAAGATCATTAAGCAAACTTACTATTTTAAAAACTAAACAACACTAAAAAAACCTTTTCAATACGGTGTTGTCATTATCTAAAGTGCCTCTAGAGACATTTAAATGTTATTTTATTTATTTTCTTATTTGTAATTTCAGTTTCAGAATTATGTCGCTGAAAAGTCTAGCCACAAAGACCTTTGCTATTCTGTATCTCAGTGTATTTTTCTTTTTCACGTAGGATAAGGCGCATTTTTGAAGTACTTTGAAACTCCTTGAAAAAGTAATTTTAGACTATAAAATTTAGTTTTCTTTTTGAAAGCTGCATAAAATATTTAATTTAGAGAGTAAAGTACTTATATCCCAATTTACTAATTACTAAATGAGATGAGTGAAATGGTCACATTAATAAGAAATAACAATAATTAGAAATTACTTTGTCAACGTGTATCTTTTTAACAACACTCGAGTATAAACTTCAGTTTAGAAGCAATCCCTAAAAGAATCCTATTTTAAAATACTTATTTTTTTGTAAAATAATTAAACGAATTTCATGCAATATTGTATTTAGACTGATTGAATGGGGTAGAATTTGTTGTGACCAAATTGGATTTGCTATTGAAAAGAAAAAGATTTGGTTTCTTTTAATATGCAGATGGTCTTAGACAAATTTTATATGCATCATTGAAAAGGGGACTTTATTCCCAATCGTTTGGTAAACAGTAACTCTATTCTAGAATAACATCTTATAGAGATAGAAGGGACCCCCCTTCTATCTCTATATATATATCTAGTTTATATAGATATATCTAGTTTATATTTTTTCACGATTATACGCAGTTATCAACAAGGCACATATAAATCATTAAATGCATTTTTTTTCAGTGTGAAATTATTTTTATTTGAAACGTTTGCGTCACTAATCAGTTAATATTTTATCTCTAGAATAGTCACACACTTTTTTTTTAGTTTTTTAAAAACTAAAACTGATGTCTTAACGTTCTTTCTTACTTAATGAAGATAAATACTCTAAGATCATTAAGCAAACTTACTATTTTAAAAACTAAACAACAATTTTAAAAAAAACCTTTTCAATACTGTGTTGTCATTATCTAAAGTGCCTCTAGTGACGTTTAAGTGTTATTTTATTTCTTTTCTTATTTATAATCTCAGTTTCAGCATTATGTCGGTGAAAAATCTAGCCACAAAGTTCTTTCCAGCTTTGTATTTCAGACTGTTTTTCTTTCTCACGTAGGATGAGGCGCATTATTTGAAGTACTCTGAAACTCCTTGAAAAAGTAATTTTAGACTATAAAATTTAGTTTTCTTTTTGATAAATCACATAAAATATTTGATTTAGTTAGTAAAATACTTCTATTCGAGATACAAAATTACTAAATGAGTGAAATGGTCATTTTGTTAAGAAATAACACGAAATACGAAATTACTTTGTCAATCTGTAACTTTTTAACAACCTTCGAGTACCAAAGTTCAATTTGGATGCAGCCCCTAAAATAATACCATTTTAAATTTATTATTTCCTCATAAATTATTCGTACAAATTTCATGCAAATTCGTATTTGGGCAAATAGAATGTTGTGGAACTTATTTGTTGTGACAAAACTAGATCTTACAATTGAAAACAAAGTTTTGGTTTGTTTTATTATGCAGTGGCCATATGACAAATTTTAAATGCGTAATTTAAAAGTAGTAGATTTTAATTCCAATAGTTTAGTACCAGTAACTTTATTCAGTGAAACTTTTTTGCGGATTTGAAAGGAGGTGTTCACTTTTTTTTTTCAACGACTGTAGATACTTATTAGTTATTAGCAAGAAAAAAATAAATCATTCAATGCAAAAAACAAATTCTCAACGTAAAACTAATTCAAAAGTAAGGTGTTTACGTACTTTCTCATTTAATGAAGATAAATACTCTAAGATCATTAAGAAAACTTACTATTTAAAATAATAACTTAATACTGTGCTGTCATTATCTAAAGCGCCTCTATAGACATTTAAGTGTTATTTTATTTCTTTTCTTATTTATAATCTCTGTTTCAGAATTATGTCGGTGAAAAATCTAGCCACAAAGACCTTTCCAGTTCTGTGATTCAGTATGTTTTTCTTTCTCATGTAGGATGAGGCGCATTATTTGAAGTACTCTGATACTTCTTGAAATAGCATTTTTAGAAAATAAAATTTAATTTTCTGTTTGGTAAATAACATAAAATATTTAATTTAGAATGTAAAGTATTTATAGTCGGAAAAAATTACTAAATGAATGAAATGGTCATGTTGTTAAGAAATAACACATGATTAGAAATTACTTTGTTAACCTCTAGCTTTTTAACTCTATTGGATTAACAAACTACAGTTTGGATACAATCCCTAAAAGAATCCCATTTTAAAATAATTATTTTCTTGCAAAATAATAGTACGAATCACATGCAGTATTGTATTTAGGCAAATCGAATTGCCTAGAATTTATTTATTGGGTCAAAATTGGATTTTGCTGCTGAAAAAAAGTTTTGGTTTGTTTTAATATGTAGATGGCCCTGTAGTCAGTTTTTATTTACATCATTTAAACGTAGACTTTATTTCCAATCGTTTGGTAAGATGTAATTTCATTCTATGATAATTTCTTGTAGAGTTAGAAGGGGAGTGTTTATTGTGTTTCTATGACTATACATAGTTATCAACAAGACAAATATAAATCTTTCAATGGAAAAATAAAATTCCAGTGTGATATTATTTTTATTAAAAACGATTGCATCATTAATCGGTTTACATTTTATCTCTGCAGTAGTCGCACACTTTACTTTTAGTTAAAAAAAAAATAAATAAAACTAGTGTGTTTACGTTCTTTCTCACTTAATGAAGATAAACACTCTAAGATCATTAAGCAAACTTACTATTTAAAAAGCTAAACAACAACAACAACAAAAACTTTTTCTATGCTGTGTTGTCATTATCTAGAGTGCCTCTAGAGACATTTAAGTACTATTTTATTTCTTTCTTTACTTATAATCTCAGTTTCAAAATTGTGTCGGTGAAAACTCTAACCACAAATATCTTTCAAGCTTTATATTTCAGTACGTTTTTTTTCTTACGTAGGATGAGGCTCATTATTTTTAGCACTCTGAAACTCTTTGAAAAAGTATTTTTAGTCTATAAAATTTAGTTTTCTGTTTGGTAAATCACATAAAATATTTAATTTAGGGAGTGAAGTACTTCTACTCGAAATCAAAAATTACTAAATGAGTGAAATGGTCATATTGTTAAGAAATAACACGTAATTAGAAATTACTGTATCAACCTGTAGCTTTTTAACAAGTTTCGAGTATCAAAGTTTACTTTGGATGCAGACCCTAAAAGAATAACATTTTAAATTTTATTTCCTTGTAAATTAATCTTAAAAATTTCAGAAAATTTGTATATAGGCAAATAGAATGTTGTGGAATTTATCTATTGTGACAAAATTGGATCCTACTATTGAAAACAAAGTTTTGGTGTCTTTTATTATGTAGTGGCCATTAGACAAATTTTTAATACGTAATTTAAAAATAGTAATAATTAAAAAGTACCAGGAACTTTAATCTATGAAACATTTTTTCGATTTTGGAATGGGGAATTTACTATTTTTCACGACTATACATACTTATCAGCAAGACTAATACAAATCATTCAATTGAAAAAAATTCTCAATGTAAAATTAATTCAAAAATAATGTGTTCACGTATTTTCTCAATGAAGATAAATACTCTAAGATCATTAAGTAAACTTACTAATTAAAAAACAAAACAACATGAAAAGAAAAAGAAACCTTCAATACTGTGTTGTCATTATCTAAAGTGCCTTTAGAGACATATACGTGCTATTTTATTTCTTTCTTTACGTATAATCTCAGTTTCAGACTTATGTCGCTGAAAAGTCTTACCACAAAGACCTTTCCAGCTCTGTATTTCAGTATGTTTTCCTTCTCACGTAGGATGAGGCGTATTATTTATAGCACTCTGAAACTCCTTTAAAAAGTATTTTTTATCATAAAGTTCAGTTTTCTATTCAGTAAAATATATAAAAAATTTAATTTAAAAAGTAAAATACTTCGATTAGAAATAACAAATATACGAATTAAATCAAAAATTAATATTTTTATTGGACTTTTATTTTTCTTAGCTACATGTTTTATGAGCTGTAACATTAACAATTATTGAATTTTTTAAAAAAATATACTGAATAATAGTTCATTTTTGTAATAAAAATATGCTGACAAGAATAATTTTTTAGAGATTTTTATACTCTATTATAACATTAAACGGAATTCAAATTGTTATATAATAAAATATTTCGATTATTTATTTCCGTTATTTAAATTAAATAGAAATAACTATTATTTTTTACATTTTTGATAACAGATGGTTTATCATTTATTATTTATTGAAGACAATTTATGATTTAGGAAACAAAATTATGCGTTGATAAAAAATATGAAGAAGTTTTAAACTTTAGATTAAGAATTAGAAAAAAAATAATGATTAATATACATATTTTAAATTTAAAAAAATATACAGCAATAAAGAACAGATATTAATAAATAAAGAAATGTAGAATATTTCGTAAATTTAGAATAATTCAAAAAAGTGCCTGTAAAGTAAAAAAAATACAAAAAAATATATAAAAAATAATAATAAATCAAATTCCGTATAATATTTGTTCTAGAAAAAAAAACAGCTTTTAACAAAAACAGTTGTGTTCAAAATATATGCACTTATTGAGACAATGCTCATTTATTCAAGTAAACAAATAGTAACAGAGAATTTTGAGAAAATAATATTTAATAATTATATACTGAAAATATTTATAACCAAACACATGCGATATAATTGATTTACTTTGAGGGGTCCAAAAGTTTGCCAATATAAATTTATAAGTTACACATCGCTTCCATTTGCAATATATTAACCTCTTCAGACCTGAGATTCACAAATGTGTACCTCCATTCTTTTCTTTATAAAAACTAAACTGTTCGAGTATTTTGCAATTTTACTTTACTTATATATAACTGAATGTTTTTTTTTTTTTTTTTTTTTTTTTTTTTTTTTTTTTTTTTTTTGCTTTAAAAGAAAACCAATAAATGTAGCACTGATGAATATTATTTCATAAAATAAATATTATTTTCATCCGGGTTTTGAAAATACATTCAAGACATTGTGCCCAAGAAAGTAAGAAATATTCATGATTATTTAACTTAGATGCTTTCGAATAAAAAATTTTGTGGATTTGCTGAGCATTTACTTGTTTAAAGACCTTAATTTTGTTATTGCGTAAATTTATATTACTGTTAGTTAAACTGATGTTTTAAGGGATTAGTGTTTTTATATCCCTATTTGTAAACCAAAATTACCAGTCCCCTAAAGTACTGATTTCATAAAAATGACTCTTTCTGTCATCTATGGTGTCATTTCGATTATGCAAAAGCAATAAATATATATTTGTAAAGTTATTTTATGCTCAGGTCTGAAGAGGTTAAGCGATGTATAAGAAAGGGTGATAATATATTTCTCAAAGTTTTTAAGATACAACAAATAATTCGGAATATGGATATTTTCATTATTTCGACTGTAAACATCACATCCATCCATTTATTCTTAATTTTACAGTTTTAATGGAAGCATCACACTTGGTGCAAAACATGCAAATTACTGATCTACCAGACATTTCAAAACAGTGAAATTAATGGGTTTGTTTGGATACTAGTTTCAACTGGATAATCAGCTATCGCTGCAAATGGAAATGATGGTGAAGTGTAAATGAATATGGATGCGATTAATTAAATGATGGGGAAGTGAAAATGAATATAGATGCGATCGATTTAAATACCAGAATCTTTTTCGAAACATTAAAAAAGTGTAATAGTATTACAGATTGTTTTGGATTTATTTTTGAAATATAAACATGCGATAATTATAACATGTTATAAACAATGATATTTAGCAGAATTCAGCCCATTTGTGCCCCCACCCCCCTTTTTTTCTTCAAATATGTTAATAAAAGCACTTTAAAAAGTTTAAAAATAAACAGAAATAATATTTAAAATATTATTTTATAGAATTTTCGTATTTTATCTATACAAAGTAAATGTATTAAATATCGCACTATGCATAATATTGGCAAACATGCACAATTATATGTTTTGTCTTGAATTGTATAAAATAAACATTTAAATTGCATATTATATACTATAATTACTAATTTTGGTAACTAAAAATTTTTTTTCATTACAGAGACTAATAACATTATAATTTATATTATTTATTTATATATATTTATATTCTTTATATCTTTTTTTATTATATTAAATACGGGAATAAAATGATGCAGTGCTTAAAAAGAAATATAATTATGAATTTAAATCTATATAAAAAGTTATCTGTAATGATACTAACCAATTTTATGATTTGTTTACATAAAAAATATTTTAGTTCACAAAAGATCATTTAAAAATTATGTGTTTTACCTAATTTATGTACTTATTTATTGAAGTGTTTTAAGAATTTTTTTAAGCTTATTGCATGAAATTATTTTTAAATTAACAACATATTTTACAGCAATTTCTTAAGCATTTATTCTATGAAATATAAAATAAATATTAATATTAAAAACATACTTGGTATATACAGCTTTACAAATTTTTAAGATATGTATTTTCTACCAACTCGTGTTAATATTTCTTAATCTTTACACAATGGCAACATAAAATTCCGTGTATCCTGGGCTCGTTCAGTGCATTGAACGATATTTTCAAGTACAAATTAAAATCTGATACAAAAAAACTGTTAAGAAAAACTTCATAATATCCTATCCTGACCGGAAAATAACGCATTTTGTGCCGTGAATGAATGATAGTGTTTATGTCATTTATTTTCTTTCTTTACATTTTAATATATACATGTAATAAATATTCTGATTCTTTTATAAATTGATGTTGATAAAATTTTATATTTCATGAGAAAGATCTATATTAACAATCTTGTTTTTCTCTTTTTACAAAATTGTTGACAATTTCAAGCTTGCATAAATTACTTTATGTGAAAGTAAACAGATATAACTTAAAGTTTCTTATTAAAGAAAGAAAATATTCAAGAATTTTATAACTCAAAATTTGTAAACAAATAATGTTTTCTTCTACCATAAATTTCTACACATAAATGAATAAATTAGGAAGTGTATTTCTTCACGTGTATTCTATTTAAAAACTATGAAGGCATCTAATTTTAATGTATAAATTTCTTTAGATTTTTTTATCTATATTTGTGTAATTTTGAGTTATTTTTATGCAAATTGTTTTCGCTTTTTTTAAACGTAATTTTCCAATTTTCCATTTTTCCTCTTTTCTAGCGACTGCTTTCAAAAATCATTTTGTTTGAAATAATCCTTTTATTAAAAAATCTTTAGTGTAACAAAGTATGATTTGGAAAAGCTAAGGAGATTTTTCCCGGTATAAAAAATAATATACACCATTATGATAGCATCATTTGAAAAATAAAGATGATTTACATTTTAAATTGGATTTTAAAAAGATCAAATCGCTTACAAAATGCTATATCTAAATTTGAACGGAGAAAATATTTCAAACAGATTTTAAAACATTTTCGAACTAATTTTACAAAAATTACTAATTTGTTGAGCTGTTTTCTAATTTGAAGAAAGTAATTCAACCTCACTTTTTTATTAACAGCAGTTAACATCATTTTTAAATATAACGCTGACGGATATTTTTAAATTTATTTTAGAAATCGAATTGGCTGCGAAGTATTATAATTATATAACAGAAATTTAAATAAGAAATATTCTTCAAAAATATTTTTTTATTTAACGAAAAATACGCTATAATAATGTGTCGTAAATGAGTTAAAGTATTATTATTTTATGTCATAAATGTGAAGAATGGTATTCCCAGGTGATACATCAAACAAGTTGGATTTGCGGATCCAAAAACTTTTTCCTACTTCATATGTACATTTTAATATTTCAAAAATTAGTAACAAATGTTAATACTTTAATATTATTAATCCAATATATAACAACTTTGACTTTTATCTTAAATTTCTGCTTGAGTCAATGTTATCATCAGCTATTTACAAATAGCTGACTTATTAGGACGCGAGTTCGTTTCTTCACGAGCCGATGGTCAATATAGAGCGACAGGTAGATATATATTTTTTAAAATCCAGTTAATTCCTTCTTGTCGTACGCAAAAACAATCATACACAAAAAAATTTAGTGCAGCTCTATGCATAACTTCATACACTTTTTGAAGGTACAATAATGAAAATGACATCGCGATTTTAGCGCCCCCTTCGGCGGATGTTTCCAAATTCAGGGAAGGCCAGTTGAACATAGCCAAACATTTACGCAAGAAATTGGGTTCAATTCTATTCTTACATTAATACACTTTTCGGCGGTACAATGTTGAAAATGGCACAAAAGTTGCTATTGTAGTGTCCCTTTCTGGCGGATTTTTTTTTTTTTAATTCAGGGAGGACCAAACTGCTATAGCCTTACCCATACACATAAAAATTTGGTTCAATTCTATGCATAACTTCATACTCTTCTCGATGGTACATTATTGAAAAACGTACAAATACCTCCTTTCGGTGAAATATTTCAAAATTGAAGGACATGCTTGCTACAGCCAAAAACTTATACAAAAAAATTGGTTCAATTATATGTATATCAACATGCACTTTCCGATGGTACAATGGTGACATACGGACAAACACACGGAGAGACAGATAAACTGTAAAAACATGCTTTTTGGAATTTTTGACTTCTATAACTCGTAAATCCGTAGAAAACAGGAAGACGAAAAAAATTTCGGTTGCAATACTTTCTGCTATTGAAGATAGAAGAAAGTAGAACACTTTCAACCTACATTTTGCAAACGATTGCTAAGAAATAAGCAATATTTCTCTTACTACATTATGAGAAGAAATCTGTGTTATGCTAAATTTTACTCTGAAATCTGTGACACGCAATGGTGAGTAGACCGCTGGATTTGGTGAAAATAAATAAATAAACAAATAAATAGCGCTTCGTACTATGTACACTGGGGCTCAACGTCTATAATCGAAATTTTTTTTTCTCGATGTGACTTTCTTCTTTCTTCTTATAATTTCTGTTTTAACTAGAATTAATAACTCGAAATTCTTAAAAAAAAAAAAAAATTCATTAACTGTATTTCTCTTATTTGCGAATATTTTTATCCTTCTGAAATGAAAAATCTTACTATTTTAAAACTTTCCGTTCGAGACAGAAATCGGTATGTATGAAAGGTAACCGAATAAATCCATCTTTATTTTTAATTAAACGAAGGATAGTCAGTAAAAAAAATTAAAATATTTGCAAAGGGAACGATATCTTTTTTATCGTAAATTCTCAAGAGGATGACGATCAAGAGCCCTGCGCTCTATTGGTCCAAATGAGTTCAGATTTTAACTACGGATAGTTCAAATAATGCGCTTGATATTTACTGAAAAAATTATAAAAATTAAAAATACAAAATCTCTCCTCTAGGAGGCGTTGCGATATTCTTAAACACATTTAATCACTAGCGGCGAAATTTTGTAAACTTAATTTTTGTAATTATTTTAGTAAATATCTAACTCATAATTTGAACTATCTGCATTTCAAATTTATTCTCATTTGGACCAGTACAAGGCGCAATCTGGAGTGAGCAACTTATTTTTTGTAATTTCCGAATAATTTTGTGCGTGTTCCAGTTGTTTTTCGAGTACTGGATTTCACTGTACAATCGTACGGTGGTTTTTGGATTTTTATTTACCACATTCACTTTTTTACTATTAATCGTCACAATAGCAATCAATAGCAATCGTCACAACTAATCGAAAATCGAAAAGTCGACAGGATTCGAACCTGTGCGGGGAAACCCCAATGGATTTCGAATCCTGTTGACTTTTCGATTAGTTGTGACGATTTAAGGAGAACTCGAATTATTTCCACTGGTTAAAAAAAAACACACAGTCATGGCAAGCGAGGGAAAAAACAAAATAAATAAATAAATGTAGAAGATCCAATAATTAGTCATGGGCTGCTGTAAATTCATTTATTAAATTCGTAATAATGAGGAAGGAAAAGCTCCTTTTGCAAAAATTCCATCATTATTTCAGCGAGCTGTCCTCATCGAAGAAGCAACCCAAGAAATCTTCTTTTTTCATCTCGAGACTTCCACCTTTTAAACTAAAAAGAAAGTTCTGGAACATTCTGTAACCTCAAACCATCATTCTTTTATGTAAACAGAATTCTTGTCCAGCTACGAGATTATTTTCCACAAATGATAAATTTATTTTAAAAAAATATTATTTAACCAATTTATAATTGACTCAGAATTTTAAATATCTTAGGCAGACGATTTTTATAAATGATTAATTTTAAGAGAAAAAGAAAAGAAATGAATTTATTAATATGCACACATCAAAGGTTGACGTAGGAAAAATAAATAAATAGATAAAATAAAATAATGATATTTTTTGAAAGGTATGGTTTTGGAATAAATTTAATAAGACTTTCTTAAAAAGGGTTGACAAAAACATAGAAGAAATCAGTTTTATTTGGAATATTAAGAAATAAAGTTTTAATTAAGAATATTTTTAATTTAGAGCCATCTTTTTAAATTTACGCATACTGGAATAATGTTTTTTAAGGCGAATTAAGAATTTATATCGTCTGCATAAGGATTAACAGATTAGATTTAGAAACAAGATTTTAATTTAATAATTTGAAGTAAGTACGGAATATTATTATAAGAAAATTAAGATAGTATAAAGGTTAGTTTTGGCGAAAAAATTTTAAATTTGTAATATACAGGGTGTCCCCTCTCAACGGTGGCCAATGGCTAATTTCTAAACCGTTAGTCATAGACATATAGTTCCAATTGCAAAAATGCTTTAAAAATGGTAAAGAATTGTTTTTCAAGCGATTTATGTCAAAAAAGCTTTTTATTGGAAAATTACAAAAATTAACTTTTTATACGGTCCCCCGGTCCTATAAGTGATATTTAGTAAATTTTTCCCACTACTCTAACAAGTAAGAGAAAAAAAGTCCCATTCACATAACATTAAAATTGACAGAGTTATAAAGCTTTTAATTTCATGACTTAAACCACTTTTCTGTATCTAAGTACGGATGAATTGGACTGAGCTTTAAGGGAACGTTCACTAAGTGCTTAAAGTATTACAAAGGGCGTCTATTTTCAACGCTCCCTAATAGCTAATTTCTAAACCATTTGCCACAGACATATAGTTCCAATTTCTAAAAGGTTTTAAATGAGATAAAGAAATATTTTAAAAGCAATTTAACTGAAGGTGATACCACCGTATAAGTTTTACGGTAATGTTAATTTTTATTATTTAACTTCTAGATTGGTTAAAATAGTTGAAGACGTGGATTTTAAAATTCTCTTTATCGTGAAAATCAAATTTTGGGAAATCGCAATTTTATTTTAAAAGGTGTGGTATTTTAATAAGCCTTTATTTTGCTTAAAACGTTCGTACTTATTTTTCCCTTGCTCAAAATTTAGATTCAAATTTTAACTCACTTCCAAATATCCAATCGAGGTTCAATTTGCACAGTTATTTATATCCAATGACAGTATAATATTAATACAATTTTAAGTGCGTACCATTTATTTATTATATAGGATTACATCAAATTCTGTTAGGTTAAGTAATCTAATAGAATAGTAAATATACGTCATTTTGTAACGATTTGTGACTGTTGCTTTTCATAAATTAAATTAACAAACTTTCTGTTATTTTTTTACTTATAATTTTAGTACAAATTTTGCTTTAATATGTAATCATCAACATAAATTTAAAAATAATATTGTAAATATTATTTTACTCTCAATGTTTAATGTGAAATTTTATATCTTGTGTTTATTTTTATTTCCAGTAAATTTGTGACTGACCCCTAATATGCAGCAAAAAAGATGCTTCAACTTTAAACAGCTATTACTCGGTCAGTTTTAATCGCAGAGGAATGGGACTTTTTTGTATTATTTGTTACAGTAGTGGGAAAAATTGACTAAATATCACTTATAGGACCGGGGGACCGTATAAAAAGTTAATTTTCGTAATTTTTAAATAAAATTTTATTTTGAGCTAAATCGCTTAAAAAACAATTCTTTACTTTTTCAAAAGCATTTTTGCAATTGGAACTATATGTCTATAACTAACGGTTTAGAAATTAGCCATTGGCCACCGTTGAGAGGGGACACCCTGTATATATATATATATATATATGTGTGTGTGTGTGTGTGTGTGTGTGTGTGTGTGTGTGTGTTAAACGCATCACTTGAATAATTTGTAGTTCAAATTTAAGCTCATTTGGACAACTAGAACGCATTATAGAACCCTATGAAGTAGGAAATTTTTTCTTGATCACCCTGTATATCAAAATCACACTAAAAGTTACGCAAGTAAATGAACGGTCTAAAGAAAAACGACTCATTTTGACGCTAAAATTAAAATTTCTTTATCTAATTCTTGCAAACTACTACCTTTCAATATAAATCGATAATAAATGCTATTTTAACATTATAAGGTAAACAATGTAATGATGAGACTATTGCATTTTTAAACTCTTTTTAGAAAATTATTAAATCACAAAACTAATTTAATTTTTAAATTTTTTTAATAATGTTTATATTATATCTTAAAAAATACCATCATGGAAAAATCATTCTTTAGTTTTTAGCTTAATATTTTACAGTTTCGAAAATCTATTTAAGAATACACTACTTAAGTACACTTTGAGAAGAAGGATTTTTTTTTTAATTTCGTATTTAAAATGGAAACATAATTAGCAATTACACCTGATGAGAAGGATGCAATTAAGTGATAAGAGACTTAAGATTAAAGTTTCAGAAATGAATCTATTTAAAAACGGCGTTTTATTTTTCTTGCACTGAAATGATATAAGTAGTTAATGCTTCAATGTCGACTGTAATCAACTAATTATCTCCTCGAATTAAATAGTTTCATTATTTTTAATTTTATGTGCAAATAGTAATGCCGCCAAAAAATATTTAATGAGTTTCGACAACTTAGAACGTACTGCATTTTAATAGCTCTCAGCTTTGGATAATTCTTCCAGTGGCACTAGTTAATGGTGCTAGGTAAATATGATAATGAAATAAATTTTTGAAAGTTTAAAAACATATTTTGCTTCAATTCGAAAATTACAAAATGACAGTAGGAATTATATACTTCCAATATTTTACTTACAAATTAACAGCGATTTTTTTAATGAGACTTTCTTATATTTACAAAATTAACAACATTTACATGAGTAAATTATTTAAAATTTGACTTAACATTTGCGTTGGAAAATATTTATGTTTTTAAATTATTTGATTATTCACTCAAAAAATACTTTGAATTTCATATTTCCTATTTCATGTAAAATATTGATATTTATTAATATTCTTAGTTTCATTTATACAAAAATAGTCTTTTCGGCAATGAACTGCGATTTTGCTAATTCGAGATACGATTCAAAATAATGGTTCAAAAGATGATATTCCTATTTTAAAATATTTTCTATCGGATAACTACACCATTACTCTTATACATAAATACCCAATTGTATGCTCTATCATTATCATTATGCATAAATATATATTTTGTACTTTGTAATAATTATACTATATTTTTCAGTAAAATACTTTAAACAATTAATTTTCTTATTGTCGAAATATGTCAAAATCATATTAGGAGTTCCGCAAATTGATGAATGTTTTAAAGAGTAACGAATCCGTTTGATGCCCAAATTAAATTTTCCTTTCTCTAATTCTTGCAAACTACCATCTTCCTTCAATGTAAATCGATAATAGTAATATTTCTATAGTATAAGTTAATCACGTGTTATTAGGAGACTATTGCATTGTTAAACAGTTTCCAGAAAATTTTGAAATCAAAAAACTAAATTTTAATAGTGTACATAAAACAATAAATAAAAAAATACCATCAGTGAAAAATCATTCTTTAATTTGTAGTTTAATATTTTACAGCCTCGAAAACCTATTTAAGAATACACTACTTAAGTACATTTTTGGAAGAGGGATTTTCTTTAAAATTTCGTATTTAAAATGGAAACATAATTAGCATTTATACCTGATCAGAAGGACGAAATTAAGTGATAAGAGACTTAAGATTAAAATTTAAGAAATGAATCTATTTCAAAAAGGTGTTTTATTTTTCTTCCACTCAAATGATATAAATAGTTAATGATTCCATGTCGACTGTAATCAACTAATTATGTCCTCGAATTAAATAGTTTCATTATTTTTAATTGTGTGTGCAAATAGTAATTCCTCAAAAAAATATTTAAGGAATTTGAATAACTTAGAACATACTGCATTATAATTGCTATTAGCTTTGGATAAATCTTTCATTGGCACTGTTTAATTGTGCTAAGTAAATGGGATAATGAAATAAATTTTTGAAAGTTTAAAATATATTTTGCTTCAATTTGAAAATTTGAAAATGACAGAAAAATGATATGCTTCCAGTATTCAACATAAAAATTATCAGCGATATTTTTTATGTACATTTCTTATATTTATAAAAATTAACAGTGGTCCTTACATGTAAATTATTTGAAACTCGAACTAACATTTGCAGAGAAAAATATCCATGTATCAGAATTATTTGATTATTTCACTCAAAAATTACTTTCAATTTCATCTTTCAAGTACAATTATGTATTTATTTATTTCTTAGTTTTATTTAAAGAAAAATGAACTTTTGAGGTAAGTTAGTATTTTTCGGCAGTGAACTGTGATTTTGTTCATTCGAGATACGATTCAAAATGATGGTTTAAATGGTGTTGGAATTGATACTCCTATTAAAAGTATACTCGATTGGATATTCCGACAATACTCTTATATACAAACATACTCTGTTACACTCTTCCTTCTTTACTCCACACAATTTTGAAGAAAGTTCTTTTATTGTAGTATGCTGCCACCAACAATATAATTAAGTAATATCCGGCACTTAGTGAGAAAGATTGTCATCAAGTTTACAAACACACTCAGTTAAAATTAACTAATAATTTATTTACATATAACAAAACAAAATTACAATTAAGAACTCGCATATAAGTGAGCCGGTCCGACATTAAGGTCAATACAACAAATACTTTATGCTTACTGTTAAACTACTGTATATATCTCTCACACTATTCTAGTTAAATAAGACTTATCGGAGATTACTCTTAATCTCCCAGTACAACGGCTGTATCCTCCAAGAGTACACAACTTGAAACACGTATTCTCCGAGAACTATACACGTAAGGAAATGTCCAGACGCTTTGGGCTTCACCAGAGAATTCCCTCTGTAAGCTATTCACTCTGAAAGAGCGTACGGGATTCCTATCTATCAACAAGGCCCTGTCCTTTCAAAATTTCCTGAAGAATTTTCTTCCTTTCCCGAACATCTTTTATATAGATAGTGGATGAATTCTTTTGTCTGCCTTATCACAGGTATGTATTTTGAATGGCAAGACCCCTCCCCCCCCCACTCTATTGATACAATACATTCTTTCAACAAAAACTATCTAACTCAAACTATAACAGATTACCCCCCCCCCAAAAAAAAAAAACTTTAAAATTCCAGTTATTTTAAAATTACAGACTCTAATCTATTATTTACTTAGAAAAGACAGTTTAATACACTTCTATTTACTACACGAAGATAGTTATTTACAAAATGAGCATGTTTACAAATTTAATAGTAGTAGAAGAAATCAGATAATAAACAGCAACATGCGTACATTTTCACTATCTCCTTCTACCATGTCTAATTACGAACTTCGCGAGGAAAAACTATACAGTCGCTTATCTCAGACAATGAAAAAAAAATTCTGTTTAGTGTACTGCTAACCTATCATAAAATTCTTTTAATATTTGAAACTTCCAATTACATTTTGCCCCTATGGTTCCTTAGATGACTCGGCAAGCGACCAAGAACAAGCCCGTTGTTATTGTCACAAAGTTTTAAAGCAGATATTTGTTAATTTCCTACGGGAACTTTCTGAGCTTATAAACTGGCAGTTTACTTTCCCGTCATTCTAAAAAATATAGATAATATGTTACGTTTTCCTATTGATTTTCTAAAATATTATTTCAGATACCTCTATTTCTTAAATTAATGCACCGTTAATTAAATAAATAATTTATATAAATTGGTTAATAATCTAAATAAAAAAAGAGTAGATCATTAAATATATTTTTAAAACTAATTTTAAAATGCCTTATCTTAGATAAAAACATAATTAGCATTTATGATTGAGCAAATACGTAATTAAGTGATAAAAGACTTACGGTAAAATTTTCAGAAATAAATCCTTAAAAAAAAAAAAAAAAAAAAAAAAAAGAGCTGTATCCTTAAAAGCGTGTGGTGATGTAGTATATATTCTGTTCAACCTCCTAATTATCTTTTTCATTTAAATAGCTTCATTATTTCTAATTTGATCCGTAACTCACAATTTCTTAAAAAGTAATTTAATGAAAATGGCCAATCTTAAATTTAAGGCACTTATACACTTAATGATATAAAAGAATTTTTTAATGGATTATAACAGTAAATATCATAATAAAAATGTTAAAAATATTTATTTATAGGGAATTTTATTATTTGATTTGCAAATAAAAATTTTCTATTTTCAAAACAAACTTAAAATTTTCCTTTAAAATCATTAGTAATCGCAATTTTTATTTCTAATTTTTACATTAAATAACTTTTCCTTATACTTTTATAATTTCACTTTTCCTAAAATATAAATTTTCTAATGTCAATGTAATAAAATGAAAGAAACATACTAAATTAAATGTTGTATTCAAGAATTAATTTCACGAAATACTGTTAAATTATACAACAAAAATCATAATATATAATAGTAATACAATTTTAATATGAACGAGCAATTGAAAACAGTAGTATTTTGGAATTTGAAATGGAATTTAATAGTATAATTGTGCCTAAATTTTATCTTTACTTTATGAGTACAAAGTACTTAAATTTCAAAATAACTCAAAATGTAATCTGGTGATTTTGAATATTTATATTTTATTCAAAATGTGTGATTTTGCATTCCTTTTTACCCCTTCCCACCCCCTTAACATAAACTGTCACAATTATACAACCCTCCCCACCCCCCCCCCCTCTAATTATAACGTCATTTATCCACGACCCCTTTCACATAAAATGAATGAATGCTGCTAATATTTTAATATTTAATACTTTCATTACATCCTGCTCCTGTGATACCTTAGATATCTCACTAACAGACCAGAAAAAAGATGGGTAACATTGTCACCAATTTTTAGAAGAGATGTTTGATAAGTTCCAAATCACATATATAGGCTTGAAAACTGGAAATTTAATTTTTTCGCCGTTATATAAAAAAAGAAATATGTTACTTTTTATTATTATTTCCTAAAGTAATATTTCAGATGTTTCTATTTCTTAGATTAATTAACCGTTAATTACAAAATATATAAAAAAAATAATTCATATAAATCGGTTAATAATATAAAGAAAAAAAAGAGTACGTCCTTAAATATATTTCTAAAACTAATTTTAAAATACCTTGCCTTAGATAAAAACATAAATTAGCATTTATGCTTGAGTAAATACCCAATTAAGTAATAAAAGACTTCCGATAAAATTTTCAGAAATGAATCCTTTTTTTTTTTTTTTTTTTTTTTGAAGAAAATTTTATTTTTCATGTGCTGTATTCTTAAAAGCATTTGGTGATGTAGTATATATCCTGTTCAACCTACTAATTATATTTTTGATTTAAATAGCTTCATTAATTTTAATTTGATGCGTAACCCTCAATTTCTTAAAAAGTAATTTAAAGAAAATGGGCGATCTTGAATTTAAGGCACTTACACATAATGGCATAAAAAAATTTTTCTCATAGAATATATAAGTAAATATGATAATTAAAATGTTAAAAATATTTATATATAGGGAATTTTATTATTTAAGTTGCTAATTAAAATTTTCTATTTTCAAAACAAATTTAAATTTTTCCTTTAAAATCATTAGTAATCGCAGATTTTATTTATAATTTTTACATTAAATTACTTGTCCTTATACCGTTATAATTTCCTTTTTTCTAAAATATAAATTTTCTAATGTGAATGTAATAAAATGAAAGAAACATTTTAAATTAAATATTGCATTCAAGAATTACTTTCATGAAATGTGGTATTTACTCGTGTATAAGGCGCACTTTTTTTCAAAAAATTAAAGCAAAACTTTTAGGTGCGCCTTATACACGGAATACTTTTTACTATTGGATGCAGTCGAAGTATACATATGAAACAAGAAATTATTCAAAGAAGATAATGAAACTCGAAAAATGTTACTTAATTAAAGTATTACTGCATATTTACTTCACTCCTTGCAGTTTTTTATACGACAGAGCTAGTGACATTATCTAAAGGCTAATTAGCAATTCTCTTTACCGTCACTCATTCCTATTTCCCATCATTCTCTTACAACCCGAAGTCTAAAAATGCATTTTTGTCTTGTTTTCTGGTCTGGTGTAATGTTTGTTTCGACTTTTTTTTTTTTTTTTTTTTTTTTTTTTTTTTTTTTTTTACTGAAATTCATTTGGTCATTCTTCATCAGCGTATCAAATTTATGGTGCGCGTTATACACGAGATTTTAAGAAATCGCCATTTTTACTTGTAAAGTAGGGGTGCGCCTTATACACGCGTGCGCCCTATACACGAGTAAATACGGTAGTTATAAATATTTTACAACAAAAATTATAATTAATATATAATAGTAATACAATATTAATATGAAACAGCAGTAGAAAACATTAGTATTCCGGAATTTGAAATGGAATTTAATAGTATATATCTGATTTTAAATTTTATCTTTACTTTATTAACACAAAATACTTTAATTTCAAAATAATTCAAAATTTAATCTGCTGATTTTGAATGTTTATATTTTATCCAAAATGATATAAGCTGTCACAATTTTACAATCCACCATCCCCACTTCTAAGCATGACATCATTTATTCACAACCCCTATCACGGAATAACGGAATGCTGGTTAGTGCTGCTACATATCGTAATAATATTTTCTTATTTCATACTTTCATTATATACTGCCTCTGTGGTTCTCAGTAGTTCTCACTGCCTCTGTGGTGATATCTCAGTAAGGCAGCGGTTCCCAAACTTTCTTGTTACACGACCCACCTTCCAATGTAAAAATTTAAAAAAAAATCTTGAATTTAAAAAAATCGTGACCCACAATAGATAAAGTTGTATAACAATTTTTTTACGATCTATAAGCTCAGCTATTCTATCCTACGAAAAACGCAAATTTTCATACGGAAGGTATATTATCAATAAAAATAAGAATCGGCTATCTTAATGTGTGTAAGTGAATAGTAATTAAAACAGTGCACAAACTACAAAGATAGTTAAAAATACGTTTAATTACTATGAAAACATTATCTTATAATCAATGAGATTTCTGGTGCTGATGTTTACCAATGTGGGAACTCTTATTAACACGCAGATTGTCTAAGTACTTGGTATTCCAAAGGCAGCAAAGTAGAAAACGCATGTTGTCATAAGCATTCTGGATATTTCTGGATATTCTGTTCGTATATTGATCTAGAAGAAAATTAAGGATTCTCCATTGAAATATTATTTCCTGTTGAAATCGTCATATCCGTTTAAACAGATGAAATAAAAGATATATTTTGATGACAAACCTCGATTGTTCCGCGATCCACCAAAACAACTGTCGCGGTCCATCAGTGGGTCGCGACCCATAGATTGGGAACCGCTGCAATAAGGGATTAGGAACAAGATCGGTAACATAGTCACAAAAGTTTAGGGCAGAAATTTGTTAAGTTCCTAAGGAAATTTATTAGCCTATGAACTGATAATATAATTTTTGTCATTCGAAAAAAAAATAATATGTTACGTTTTATTATTGCTTTCCTAAAATATTATTTCAGATATTTCTACTTCTTAGATAAATGAACTATTAATTAAAAGTATATAAAAAAAATAATTCATATAAATTGGCTAGTAATCTTAATTTAAAAAAAAAGAGTAGATCATTAAATATATTTCCAAAACTAATTTTGAAATATCTTACCTTAGATAAAAACATAATTAGCATTTATGCTTGAGCAAATACGCAATTAAGTGATAAAAGACTTACGATAAAATTTTCAGAAATTAATCCTATAAAAAAATGGGGGGGGGGGTTAATTTTTCATGCGCTGTATTCTTAAAAGAGTTTGGTGATGTAGTATATATTCTGTTCAACCTTCTATTTATCTTTTTCATTTAAATAGCTTCATTATTTTTATTTTGATGCGTAACTCACAATTTCTTAAAAAGTAATTTAATGAAAATGGGCAATCTTGAATTTAAGGTACTTAGACACTTAATGTAGGAAAATTTGATAATTAAAATGTTAAAAATCTTTATAAATTGCGAATATTATTAATTAGGTTTTAAGTTTTTTTTTTTTTTTTTCTTTTGAAAGAATTTTTTTTTCTTTAAAATCATTATTAATCGCAATTATTATCAGCCATTTTTAAAATGGTTGTCAATTGTTTGTTGTTGAAAATGAAGCATATCTGAATGCTTGTGATGTCCGGGTTTTATTCATTTTCTGATTGATCAATATTTAATGTCCATAAATTATATACTTTCGTTGCCACAATGACAAAAATAACATTTTGAAAACTGCAAAAAATTAATAACTCAAAAGCAAATTAAGATACAGCTTTCAAACAAATTGCATTTAAAAGAACATTTTTTCACTATATCACGATGTAAAAGTTGAAAATGTGCATTGTTTGCAAGTTTAAAAATTTTCAGTATCAAAAATTGATCGAAGCCGAAATTTCATTTAAAATTTTTTATGATTGGATCCAGAAATATTAATGTTTAATCCATGGAGTACGCAAAATATGACTCTGTTATTACTTAAGCCACCTTTTAATCATTATAAAAATTATGTTCATCATTATTTTTCTAATATATTGAATTTTGTATGCCTAAAATTTTATTCTTTGGAAATATCCTTTTTCAAACTGTCGTTTTAAATATTAAATTATATTTTTTTTCACATTAAATAATTTTTACTTTCACCGCTATAATTTCACTTTTCCTAAAATATAAATTTACCAATGTGAATTTAATAAAATAAAAGAAACATACTAAATTAAATTTTGCATTCAAGAATTATTTTAGTTAAAATAGTTAATCTGTATTTTAGACATTAATAAATTTGGTTGTTTTTTATTGCAATTGTTAATTCCTCTAAATAAAACTAAATTTTCACATGAATAGCATTAAATATATAACACAGATTTAAATATTTTCCTTTACATTTAGTTTCGATTCGATCTTTATATAATTTTTTAATATTATTAATTTCATTAATTACCGATGAATGATTGTCTAAAATTAAATTAAATGTTGTCTCTGAATTTATTAAATGTTATTCTGTTCCGTATAACAGGCTAATTAACATTTATTTCTAATTAGGTATAAAACATAAAATACTCATATTTATTAATTTTATCAATAATCTTTTTAATTATTGTTATAGTTTTCATCAAACGTGCCATTTTCATTAAAGAATTAAAGAAATGACATATGTCTTAAATAAAGTATATTTTTATAATAAATTAACAATTTGTAATTTTAAAAGGATTTTAGATAAATATTAAATTGTAAAATAGCTAATCAGAATCATAATTTTCCTTTAAACCCAATATTAATTGTTAAAAAATGTTACATTATTATATATGATAAATTTAATTTGATATTATTATTATTACACTTTTTATAAATTATAGTTCAACTGAAATTTGTAATACAAGTGAGATTCATCGTATACTTAAAATAATAAAGCTAAAAAATTCTAAGTGTAGATAATAGGATTTTCAATAAAAACTTTTGTATAAAAAGTTTCTTTTCAACAAAAAATTATAGTAAAAAAAAAAAAATAATAAAATGCACGTTATTTAAACAAACCAAAATAAAATATAACAATAGTTTCCTATACTATTTTTTCAAAATATGTATTTTACAATACAATCCACAAATTTTCTGTCAGTTGTTATAACATTTCATTCCCCACATTTGTTTTTAAAATAAGCATTTCTAGTGAAAAAATCAGTCACGAGCTAGCGATACCTGAAACTATGTATTACTGCAAGTTTAATATCGATGATATGTTAATAAGATATAGAAAAATTATAAATGAGAAGTTCTTAATAATATTTTATCACTATGAATACAAAGCGATACCTGAAACTATGTATTAGTGTAAGTTTCATCTCGATGATATGTTAATAAGATATAGAAAAATTATAATTGTGAAGTTTTTAATAATATTTTATCATTATGAATACAAAGCGATACCTGAAACTATGTATTACTGTAAGTTTCAGCTCGATGATATGTTAATAAGATATAGAAAAAATATAATTGTGAAGTTCTTAATAATATTTTATTATTATGAACTATTATTATCAAAGCGATACCTGAAGCTATGTATTACTGTAAGATTCATCTCGATGATATGTTAATAAAATATAGAAAAATTATGATTGTGAAGTTCTTAATAATATTTTATTATTATGAATACAAATAACTGAAACGATTAACAAAGACCTCTGCTTCAATAATAAACAGTAATAAGAAAGATATGTTTTATGTTTTAAATCTATAAAAAAAAAAAAATCATTTACAGTAACTATTGTGAAAAAAAGTATAAGGAATTCTTCATTTAAAATAAAGGTACAGTAGCTATCGTCTGCAAGCATTTTTCATACATTTTTAGGACTTCTATAAAAATCTAGCATCAGACAGGAATTTATTTCATTTTATAGTCTGAAAATAAATTTATTTTTTTAGAGATAAGAATCCCAATTCATTCATTTCCGAAATTGCAATGTTATTGTACAGAGAACATGTTTTATATTTTGTTTCCGCAATGAATATCTTTATATATACTAGTAGATCGAACCCGGTCTTCCCGGGTCACATAGCAAAGATAAAAACCATTTTTTTAATTGAAAACTTTAATGAGTTTTCTACATGTAATATGCGTTTTAGATTGCTAACTAACTCCAAAAAATCATTTTAACCCTTAAATCCTTTTGAAGGGGGTGGAATAAAATTTATCCCACTTAATTTTAATTTCAAAATGTCACATTGACGCCAGTAATTTGAAATAGCAATTTTATTTTTCTCAAATACGTGAAGAAACGCTTTTAAATATTTTGAATTAAATTTGTTTTTAAATTCTGATGCCAATCAATCATTTCAGCTTTTTAAAAATTGAAATGCTTTTTCCCTCAAAGGGTTAAGTGTTTTGCTGATTTTTTCATTCATGTTTCGTTCATAAAATAATACTGTGAAAAGTATTGGTATGTACACTTGTATTTGATACTTTACATATTTTTGTATTGTATTCTACTTTACATATTTTTTATCTTATAAAATTCAAAAAAGTAACATTAATCTCAATATTATATTAAATCAATCTTTGAATTAAAATATTACATAGCGGAAAAACATGATTAGGCTAACGTGGTTAGGTTAAAGGGTTAAATGAAAAATATTAATTATGGAATCAAATAAAGCTATGAAGTTTTTCAAAAGTCGCGTTTCCGTATTAGACGCATGCCAGAAGTTATTAGCCAAAAATTTCGTTACGGCAGCAATTTTGTTTCTGGTCATTTCAGTGCTTCGAGCACGTAATTTAATTACATGTCTGTTTAATTTGTATTTATTTTATTTTGGAATTTAATCTTATAATTTGGCGATAGTTTTTTGATCGAAGGGATAACCAAGTAGTACCGAAAAATCATACGCGCATACTAAAATGTTAAAAGTAAAGAAATGACTGCACGTACATTTTTTCGAAAAAGTTTGCTTCAAAGTTAACTCTATGGCAAATTTAAAATTCGTTTTATAAATTAAAATACACAACACAAATTAAAAGAATAAACATTAAAATACACAAACATTGCACTCCGTCACTTCAACGTGCAAAGAAGATGCCGTATTTTCCGTGAAATACGCAAACCTTAATTTTTACAAATCATGACAAACCAAATTTTCAATTACATTTTAAACATTGGATATTAGCGAATTATGAAATCTCATTTCGTCATTTACATCGTTCTTTTCTATTTCAGATCAATTTTCTATGTGAAAAATGTACTTTTTTTCTTTTCTGAAAATATATTTGGAAAATAAAAATGGTTTAAAAATAAAGTGAAAAAATAAATAACATAGATATAATTATTCCAAAAAGAAAGAAAAATTAAATAATTTTGGTAAAATGACAAGTAACAAAAAAAAAAAAAAAAAAAAAAAACCTAAAAAAATCGTCTGTTTTAGCAAGTTTAGCCGAAATTTATAAAAAAAGTACATTAAGCGAATAATGTTATTTTAATATAATTATAATTGAATGTTTTAAACAATTGGGCAAAAATTTGGGGTACCGGACATTACTTTAAACCTGGAATTGTTGCCAACACCATCTTTGTTTGTTTGTCTAACTCGGCGAAAAAAATTCAATCCGGAGGGAAAATGAAAGAATAACATTGAACAGGTACTAAATCCTTTGACATCAGCCATGCATTTTTTCTCTAAATAAAAATGTTCTGCTAAAATTTACGCATTCTAAAGTAGCATTTTATGTTATTATAAACAAAAACTATAGTACTAAAAGTTTCCACAAACTTATCATTGAAAGTTTTTTTTCGAAAACACGCGGTTGTGTTTAGGCTTAATGTAGCAGATTTCTCAGGGTTACATTTTTTGCACCACTCCCAGCCACCACACATTAAGTCCTCTGTATTTCTTCTTGTTACTTTATGGCTATTTTTCCTTTACTTTGCAACATGGCCAACTATATCTATAAGGCCCAATTATTTGAGATTAATGTATGAAGTTTCCCGTCAGAGGACTCTGATACTTTGCCTAGGTTACTCTGACCAATCGTGCAAACTCTGAACCAACACAATGACCATGAGCTCAGAACAGAAATCAGCTCATACAATGCTAATTTGGGCAGGGTTTGTGCCACTTGATCCAATGAAATGGTTCAGGGTTGGAAACTGAATCCAACTTCACTTTTTTGGCATTTTTAAGGAAATGCGCAAGCCGTTATATCTAGTTGGTAATGCTTTGCACAGAAATGGAGTAATCAAGTTGCCACCTCCAGAAAAATTAAATTAAAAATTACAAAAAAATTAATATCTCAAAAACAAATTAAGATACGGTTTTCAAACAAATTGCATTTAAAAGTACATATTTTTCCCTACACAACGGTGTAAAGATTGGAAATGTGCGATATCTAGGAGTTAAAATATTGGCAGTAATAAAAATTGCAAAAGTGAAATTTCATCAGAAAGTGTTGCCATTCGAAAAATGCGTTACGCACAGATACGTTTGGCCTTTATAATATAGATAACAGTATTTAATTGGTGTAAAAGATTTAAATATGCTATAAAATCTCTCGCAGATAACGCAACAACTTGTAAAGCATCCACATCGAGTAATGGTTTGATATAGATAATGTCAAAAAATTGGTACTTGTTTCATCATCTTTTCGTAACAATAAGAGATATTTTTCAACAATTGAATATAGTCCTATTAGATTGCTTTACACCTTTTAATATTTTGTGACGTCAGAAAAATACTATTTGAGAATAATAAAAAGCAGTTTTTATTTTGGCTTAAAAGAATAAAAATAAAAAATTTTTACTAAAAAAACATTGAAACTCTAAACATTTTAAAAACACATTTTTATGATTAAAAAAATCACTCTGATCTATAATATTATATTTTATAAAAGGAGTAAGCTAGTTACACAATTTAGGACAGTTTCAGCTGTTTATCTAAAATAAAAATATAGAAAAATGTACCAAAGCATAAAAAAGGATATATATATATATATATATATATATATATATATATATATATATATATATATAATATGTATATATTATATGTATATATATATATATACATATATATATATATATTAATATATATATATATTAATATACATTATTTTAAAATATTCCTTTTAGGTCCAATATCTTTTAGTACCATAATCTTTTACCTATATTTTTTGGCAGATAAATAAAATCACAAAAATTGAAACCATGTTCTGTTCCATATTCGCTTAAGAACATAAAAATGTCATACATTTGTCTTATATAGACAGCAAACATTGGTAAAAGCCAAAGTGTTAAAAAAATATCTTTAACAAAAAAAGAACAGCTAATAAATTTTGCAGAATCCCTTCGCATTTCAAAAACTTTTATTTATACCCATTTTAAATCAATGGAACAGATAAATAGTATGAAAATCCTACATTTTTGAAGTAGTCAGATTTCGGATGTTACCCTGTACTTCTAGCTATTTTATAGCAAAACATGCTATAGTGTGAATACAATTAAATTTATATAATAAATAACTATATGCTTTCACTGTTAGAATAATTTGAATCGTTCTTACATTCAAATTTAATTTAATAAATCTCATTTAATTTAAATATTAACAGTGATTTCAGTATTCAGTTGATATTTACTCATTACATGCATCATTGCCTATGTCTGCTTTGAAATTAATTCCCTGTTTATCATGAGTTAACTGATTCCCGTACATCACTGTTAAGGCACAATCAACATAGTGTAGAATTATAGTATAATCAAAACTAGCTTATAAAACGATCATGCCCCATTAGATTGGTTTAAAGTTGTCTAATTTCTTAAATTTTACATTCGTTTAAAGTCTCAAGCATTGATTTGTAATACATTCCAGTAAAGCTGAAAATTGTTTAAACGCTATTTAGACAAAGGTGAACGCAACTTGTGGTTTTAGACATTTTATTAAATATCTAGAAAAATACACGAGGAATTATCCTGAAACACAATGTGTGTAAACAAAATTCTACAGGTCATATATTACCGTGTAGATTTTTTCCAATGACTTTCAACAAATTGAAAACGAATGAATATATTTTGTATAGCCCTGTCAAAACTCCTGTAGCAAATTCGTTCAAACTGTAGAGTATCATTAATAGTCCGGGTGCTACGCATCAGAAAACTGCAATTCGTGATAAGAATATACCGCTTGGTGAGTATGTACTTTATGATAATACAATGCATATTAGAGGGGGAGGCATCTCGCAAAGTCGTTGGAATTCAAGATGGCGGCTGTTATTCAAAATGGCGCCATTTTCTGAATATGCTTAATATAAATATGCATTTCATGTCGATTTCGATATTTTTAAAGTCAAGTTTTCATTTTTAACACTATTCAACATTATTTAAAAGAGTGTATGGATTTGGTTTATCTGTCTGTTTGTCTGTCTCTCCGCCTGTCCTTCCATGCTCTAGCTCGCTTAAATGTACTCAGATTGCCATGTATATTTTATAAGTTTTATGAAGTTTATAATAACATGTTCGGAGTAAAAATAAAGTGTATAGCTTTTATAGTCCATTTACAGGGCACTCAAAGTATTTACGAATTGTCTGACCCTGCTCTTTTTTGCTTAAATTTACTCAGATATCCGTGTAATTTATGTATATGTTATCTCTATGTAATTTAAAGACGTGGTATACTGCAAAATGTTCTACATCGAAATTGAAGTGTCTAGCATTTATAGTTCGTTTACATTCACACTCAAAATTATTATTTTCTTTGGTTTGAATACAGCTTATAAAATGTGATGCTTTAATATATAATAGGCCATTTCTGACGAACATTTTAAAGCTCCAATAGACTTTAAAGCCATTTAATGATTACTACTTTAAAACGTTTTATCCTCACTTACGTAAAGACATTGAGAGTTTTAAATGTCAAAGAATCGATTTGATTTGGGATAGATATATTATACTATGTTCTAAAGGAGAAAGTAGACAGAAGAAGGGTTCAAGGGGCGAGATGACAAGTGCAACCACATGTTAGATTACCTAAAAATTGGCACGATTTCTTAAGAATTTCAAATAACAAAGAAGAGCTTTTTAATCTCCTTGGAACACTAGCACCATACAAAAACACACAAGTTATAACCACTCCAGGAGAAGAAGCTAAAGGCAGTCTTACTGCTGAAAGGTCCTTAATTGCAACGACTTGACCTGGTCACGAAGAAGCAAGATTAAAGAATAATACGCATCTCAAAGACATGGTTGAAAAAGGACTGAAAAATAATATTGTACGCTCTGTAGACACTGATGTATTAGTTTTGGTGATTCTATATTTTTTTATCCTTTCAAACAGATGCTTAGAAACTGTTCGGGTTGCATTTGGAACAGGGAAGTAATACAGATTTATTCCTGTTAATACCATAGCTGCAGCGATTGGGAGAGAAAAGGCAACGACTTTACTTGGATTTAATGCTTTTACGGATATGACAGCAATATGGGTTTCACAGGAAAAAATAAAAAAGCAAATTGGAAAACGCTCATTCTCTTTAAAGAAGCTACTGCTGCCTTTTTATACCTATCAAAACCACAAACTTTCCAATCTTGAAAGTATTTTAAATATTTTAGAAAAGTTCGTAGTATTGTTGTGCTGTTCAACAAGCAATACCATAAGTGTCAATAATGCAAGACATGAATTGTTTCTGACAATTTTCCACCAACCAAGGGTGCACTTCAAAAATATATTTTACGCAGTACTTTCCAAGCTGGATGCATTTGGGGAAAAGTAGATTATCGGGAAATACATGCAATGGAGCATGCAAACAAATGGGAATGGTGCTTGGATAATTTATCATAGAAAAATAGATGGTCGGAGTCGCCAGTGATTTTAGACTCTTGTGAAGATTTAATAAAGTGTATGTGTAAAATCTGTAAAGGTAAATGTGGCTGTAGAAAGGTTAAACTTTCTTGCATTATTGTGCAATTGCAAACACGAATGGAAGAAATATGAAACATCGAGTGAAGTTTCTATATTCTACAGCTTTATATGTAACATTCATTTTTTAAATATGCTGTATAAGTAATCTATTAATAAAAAAGTATTTTTATTAAATATTCATTCGTTTAAATTTTCTACTGTAAATGGCAAAATACTTTAATAAATGTACTATTTTCATTTTAGGTACATTTCTAATATTAGAAAGATTATTTTTTATTTATAAAATGTGGAAATTAACATAATAAATAGCCTTGTAAGATGCAGAGGAATAAAACTGCAAAAGATTTTTAATAATAGTCGCCATTTTGAATTCCTATACATTTATACGATACCTCTCTTTCTTACATGCATTTTATTAATATAAGATAGATACTGACTATTCGGGATATCCTTATTACAAAGGTTTTATCCCACCTAGCACTTTCACTAATAACACTTGAATTATATGGTGATCGTTATAAGATTTATATGCAAATTAAAAACGCATATTTTCTTGTTTTGGTGTGTCACAGTAAATAAGCGATAAATACTATGTACACCTTATTATATAATAAGTAACTGGTAGCTCATTGTAGTATTAACATTGATGTACATAAATTTTAATGTGTTTTAAAGAGTATAACATCATTAAGAAACATTGCAAACGATTTGGCCACATACACAATATTGTAATGTAATTTTTTTAGCGCCCTGTAAATGAACTATGAAAGCTATAGACTTTACTTTTTACTCCGAACATGTTGTTATAAACTTCATAAAATATATAAAATATACATGGCAATCTGAGAACATTTAAGCGAGCTAGAGCATGGAAGGACAGGCGGACAGACAGGCAAACAGACAGATAAACCGAATTCATACTCTTTTTTTAAATAATGTTGAATAGTGTTAAAAACAAAAACTTAACATTAAAATCATCGAAATCGGTATGAAATGCACATTTATATTAAACATATTCAGAAAATGACGCCATTTTGAATAACAGCCGCCATCTTGAATTCAGACGACTTTACGAGATGCCTCCCCCTCTAATATGCATTGTATTATCATAAAGTACATATTTACCAAGCGGTATATTCTTATCACGATTTGCAGTTTTCACCTTATTTTTGTCGTGTAGCACTCGAACTATAAATGACTTATTGTAATAAACTGCATTCATAAATTTTTATATTTACAGCATGTGTACTCGTACAGAAATTAAGGCTTTTATAAAAACAGTTGCATATTTTGTCAAGTTTTTTGCTTATAATTTGCATTTTTTAATAATAAAAAAGTATTCTTTTTAGAAAATATGAGAAACAACATTATACACAATGCTCTGAAATAAGAATCAAAGAATAGTAAAAGTGTATGAAAAATGAGCAGGTTTACTAAATAATGTTTCACTGCGCATGCGTGAATGCTATCAAAATTTTATTTGCATATTGTGTTAGTTAATTGTATAGAGCAACTATTTATGAAAGACTTAAAAATATATCTTGAAAATTCTGTAAAATATCGTTGATAGAATTAGCATAAAATCCATCGTTCTGAAAACGAAGCAAAATAATAATAATAATAATAATAATAATAATAATAATAATAATAATAATAATAATAATAATAATAATAACAATAACAAAATAATAATAATGATGATGATGTGCTGTATCCAAATATAGTAACGCAGAATATTCTATATTGACACTAATCAATGGGTCTATAGATACAGACCTTCATTCTTTTGCTTCATTTTGGAATCGACGGATTTTGAGCTTATTCTACCGACGATAATTTTAAGAATTTCCAAACTTTGTAATTGAAACTTTCACAAAAGTTGCTCTATACGTTTAGCAAACGCATCATGCAAATTACTAACGTTTAACTTTCGTGACATCCGGCCGCATTTACCATACCGCACCTAAAGAAGTTTTACTTCAAAACATTTCCAGAAGATTGGAAAAAAATTATGTTTCTCGATCGAACCTGTTAGTTTGACATTCTGTTAATCAATGCTCCGCTGTATGTCTAAAATAATCTCCCATGATTTCACTGTCATTATTATATTTCTTTTATTAATGATATTTTTACATTCACAGAATTATAAATGATTATTTAAAACGTACATTTAATACTTAAATAATAAAATAGTTTTTCTCACATTAATTAATATATGTTTCTATTTTTTAGGTATTATTCTGCTCCATTTACCAAAATTTGATATCCTTTAAATATGAAAATAATTTTGGAAAATGAATGTCTTAGTTAACACCCAGGTACGTTTGTATTTTTAGAAAATCTTTTTGTTTAAATTTTCTACTATTTATTTTATGTAGCTGCGAACTTAAGAATTCAGCAGTACCCCGACATACGTTCCATCGATTTATCTCACCCCACATTTGTGTAATTTAGTCTGAGAAAAAATTTCTTAACTAAAACGCCGAAAACAAATATCATGCGCGTAAATAGGAAACAAATATATTTCAATGCAACAAAGTACAGGAATAGAATAAATATTTCACGTGACATTACAAAACCAGACTCTGGAAACTTTTTGATCTCCACCGAATTTTAAAAATATTACATCGGCATTTTTCTCTTGATAAAACAAGTTTTTTTCCAACCCCCTCCCTACATAAATTAAAGATAATTAAAAATTTTTGAAGTTGGTGTAGATCAAAAACAAATATGTTGAAATTAGTAAGTATGCAAATCGAAGAATAATTCCTTAAGAAATTATAAAGGCACACTCTTGTACTTTTTGATTTCATAAAACTTTAAGAAAATTATGGGCTTTCTATACTTGATTAAAAAACTTATTTTTTTATTACAATAATTGAAGAACATCGAAATTGACGTAAATCAATTATAAATATCGTTTAAGAAAATAATTATCGATATATAGAAATTAATTCTTGAGAAATTTTAAGAAAAACTGCCACATATTTTCTACCTTAACAAAACTTTAATACATTTATCGGCTTTATGCAATACATAAAAAAAAAAATTTCGAATTGTTTCCGCAAAAAAATTAAAGTTCTTAGAAAATAAAATTTCTAGATATTTTATATATGTATATGTATATATATATTTTTTCATTTATGTTTTTCTTTCAAAGAGTTACCTTGAGTGACAAGGGAACTAAAAGTTAGCAGTATTTTGAAAATAGAAGTATTGATTTATAAAACATAAGGAATATCTTTAAATAAAACAGGTAACATATTGTTTTTTTTAGTTTACACATTTTCTACGGTATTTAACAAATTATTTCCGAGATTTAAAATAAGTATTAAAGATATTGAAGAAATAAAAGTCATTTTAATGCAAAAGAAATTATTTAAAATTAAATATGAAACATATATATATATATAGAACCATTAGATAATACTACAAATCAACATCAATTACTGTAAAAACTTGTTAATGCCAAATTATATCACACAGAGGAGTTGTCAGAATTAGAAATAAAATTGGAAATGTGGTATTTAGCTCGTTATCAAGGGCAATACTAAGTAGCCACATTAATTGCGATTAATTTCTGAATGGAAATCAGGATAGACCTATATATGAAATAATAATATATAAATATATATAAATAACATATATATTTATATAATAAATATATATTTTATATAATTTATATATAATATATATATATATATATATATATATATATGCATATTTACAAATGTCAGAAAATTTAATTTTAATAGAAATAAAAAAATTACTATAGAAAATTTTCATATTGTTTCTTGAAAAAATGGTATAAATAACTGTCGCTCTAATACTTTTATTATAGAAGACCCTACAATTAAATGCGCGCATATGTAAGTTTTAGCTCGCAGATTGTCAAAGCCTAGCAAATGTTTCTGATGTACGTACTATGCAGATGCATTAGATAACTCATATTCGATAAAAATATTCGATTTGCTACATTTTTTTTATATAGGTTTATTCTTATGAGACGCTTCTCTGATTAGTTCTGTAAGCTCATTGGATAAGTATGAGGAAGGGGAACGGGGTTTAATCTCTCTTTTAACTTAGATAGGTGGATTTTTCATAGAAAATTATCAGATTTCATTCAACTTTTTCTAAAATAACGATTTCTAAAAGACTCTCTTACCAAGTTTTAGCCAAATGCAACGATTTTTACTCCTGCGTAAGTTTTGAACTTTGATTTTTTTCTTTCCAATTATATGAGGTTTTTTGCATTTGTGAAAGAAATCCAATTTTAATCTTGTAGTCGAATGTAGTATATTCTGCCCCCCCCCCTCTCTGTATTTTTCCTTTTTCATTGAAGTTTATTCGAAAATTATCGCAATAATTTTAAGCAACGTTTAGAGATTTTCGCATTCTGCAAAAATTTTTTGTTACTCGTAGAAGAAATTTTGTTTTTAAATTGCAGTCTAATATAATAACCTTTATGCCCTTTATGATTTTATGACCCGTTATGCCCTTTATGATTTACAGCAACCGTTTCAGGTAAAAGTGTGAAATTCCAAAAAAAATACCTGCTAAAAAAATTAAACACATATTTTCGCATATTTAGAAATCCTCCACCCTTAAGATAATTAAAGGGATGTTGGAAATTTAAGAACACTTTGACAAATCTCAGCAGTCGTTTTATGTGGGAAGTTTTGGATAACAATCTTATTAAAGAATAATTAAACACACGTTTCAAAGAATTAAATATTCTACCTTTCGGAGATTAAAAATTGGGAAGAGGCAAACATTTTAGAACAATTAGATGCATTTCAGCAGCCTTTTAGGTAGCAGCGTGAATTTTCAGAAAATAAACTTACTAAAGGAAAACTTCCATGAAAACTTGTCATGTCTGTCACACAGTTAAAAATCGTTATGCTTGTTCGCCATCGTTATTTTCGAAAAGTTTGCTTCGCCCTTTTGAACTTATGAGATATCTCCAATAAAATAAATCACATTTTTCCGTTATAAAATACTGGTAGCCAAAAATTGTTATATGTGACAGACATAACAAGTTTTTATGGAATTATCCTAAAAAAATAATTAAAATACTTATTTCCAAAATCTTAAAAAAAAAAAAAAAAAAAAAAAAAAACTGCAAAGTGAAAAATAACTTTTTTAGATAATAGTAATAAGAAATTAAATTAAGAGCGTAGTATTTACCATGCGTATTATTATATTTACGGACACTAATTTGATTTTTTGGAGTCGGTGCCAGCCAAGCCAAGTTACATATAATTTTCAATAGCCACACATCCAAGTATCTACGAGTTTTTTTACGATTTAATATTTAGTTAAAAAATTAACCTTATTCTTTGACGATTTGCATTGGATACTTAATTTTAACTTTGAAACTGACTTGGCTGGCACCAACTCCAAAAAATCAAATTAGTGTACATAAATATAATAATACGCATGGTAAATACTACGCTCTTAATTTAATTTCTTATTACTATTATCTAAAAAAGTTATTTTTCACTTTGCAGTTGTTTTTGAAGTCGGTTCAATTTTTGGTAGAAAAGTTTATTTTTCTCTTTTTAGTTAAAAGTTAATGATCTTTTGAAGTCGGTTAATAAAAATTATAATAGGGAAAAAAAATACTGTAAATTATACACGTACGTCAGGAGAGGGTTTGAACCGACGCTCTCTTTCGAAAACCAGAGTTTAAATCTCGCGCCTAAGATCACACGGCCATCTGACTGCACGTACCTTCCTGGCTGCACTCTACTCGGCGAGCTTAATCAACGTCCATGTTACTTTTAATTTGCAAGAAATTCTTAATTTTATTCGTTTTTGCTTGATTACTAGAAAAATACTGAACAAATTTCGATGAAATGGAAGTGGTTCCAATTCGAGTAACCTCTTTAATTCAACACAAAAACCAAATTAATCGGTTGGATAATTACGGAGTAATCAGTGAACATACATAAATATATATATATATATATACATACGCGTCGAATTGATAACCTCCTCCTTCTTTTTTGAAGTTAATTAATAAAAATTATAATACGGAAAAAAATATTGTACATAGATGTAAATTATATCAGGAATGGGGTTCGAACCCCCGCCCCCTTTTGAGATCCAAAGCTTACATCTGGCACTTTAGTTTTTTTGTATATATGTCGAACAATTATCTAAACTGTGGGATATGGACCCTAAGGGGTGGGAGGCCCTCCGTGGGGGTCTTTCTAAGGAAACCTAACCCGTATTTACACAAGATTAGAAGAAAAACACGGAAAACTCCGAACGGTTAGGCCGAGGGTCGCGATTGGGTTCGAACCCAGCACCTACCGTCTATAAGTTTGGAGGTCAGAACTTCGCGGCCACTGATGGGGCCTGTGTTACTTTTAATTTGTGAGAAATCACTAATTGTATTAGTTTTTGTCTAATTACTGAAAAATTACTGTGCCAATTTCGATGAAATGGAAGTAGTACCAATTTGAGAGTAACTTCTTTCATTTAACATAAAAACTCAATTAATCGGTTGGTTAGTTTCGCAGTAATCGGTGAACATACATAGAAAAAAATACATACGCGTCGAATTAATAACCTCCTCCTCCTTTTTTGAAGTCGGTTTGAAATTATAACACGGAAAAGATTGTTGTGCACACGTATGTCAGGGGTGGGGTTCGAACCGACGATTTCATTCGAGAACCAGAGTGTAAATCAGGCGCCTTAGACCTCTCGGCCTTCTTTACTGCATTCCGGTCTGTAAACCTATTCAACGTCCATGTTACTTTTCATTTGCGAAAAATCACTAATTTTATTCGTTTTTGCCTAATTACTAAAAAAGTACTTAACCAATTTCGATGAAATGGAAGTGGTATCGATTCGAGAGTAACCTCTTTCATTTAACACAAATACTAGTTTAATCGGCTGGATATTTTCGGTGTAATCGGTGAACAAGCATAACGAAAAATAAATACGCGTCGAATTGATCATAACCTTCTCTCCTTTTTTTAAATCGGTTAAAAAATTATAATACGAATAAAAAAAATGTCATACAGTATGTCAGGAGTAGGGTTCGAACCCACGCTCTCTTCTGAGAACCAAAGCTTAAATCATCCGCCTTAGACCGCTAACCTATCCTGACTGCAATGTATTCTGCCAGCTTATTCAAGGTCATGTTACTTTTCGCAAGTCTATTATTTTAGTACTCTTTCACTGATAAAGTATTGAGTTGATAAAAATTCTCTGATACTTTGTGCTAACGGTTAAATACAAAATATTCTTAATAGCAAAATTAGTATTTAATTTATAAAATACTAGTAGGGGAGACCGAGCTTAGCTCGGTCAAAATTAACTTTGTGTTCAACTCGATATAGTATTTTCACTGTATCATTAACTCTGTATTATTACTGTAAAACATGTTTATAATAGTATTATTTAGAAAAACAATCAATAAGAAAACTATGTTTTTATGCGCATATTTATAAATTTTATTTTATTTTAAATTTTACAACGAAAGGACATCGATCTAAATCACTTTTTTAGCTCGACTCTGATTGGTTTAACCATGGATCTCGAATCCTCTTAAGAATGTATAAAAATTTTTTTTACATTCTTAAAGACAATATTTTTAGCTAGATATAGCCAAATTTGGAGGCATTCTTTTCATTTGGCTCCAAATACGTGTTTTGGTTTTTGTAATTTTTATAGTCGATTTTTTGGCCATATGTCGCCAATATTTTGTGAAATATCACCAAGTTACTGGCTTTTGCCATATTCTCGTGACCCTGACCCGTATTACCCAAAATGAGCCACTAATCAAATTTGATCAAGCATGTGACATAGCTCAATCGTCTTCAGGTAATCAAAAACAGTAGAATATAAAATTGAATCAAAATCGTTTAAGCCATTTTTTAGGTAAAATTAGCTTGGCAGCATTCAGCAATGAAGCGAAATGACCCACTAATATAAATTTGTTTAACATGCGACTCAGCCCAATAGTCTTCTCGTGACAAAAAACGTTTTGTTTAAAAATTTAGGGTAGAATTGATTGAGTCGTTGTTATATATAATTAGAATGACCCTAGCTCATTAAGACCCAAAATGACCCACCAATAGAATTTTCGCGAGCATGTGTCCAAGCCAAATGGTTTTCGCTTGCTCAAAAACGATATAATACAAAGCATAGTCAAAATGGTGAGTACCATTTTCTATATAAAATTAGCATGACCCATTATGACCAAGAAATGACCCTTATAATCGAAATCTCTCGAACGTGTGGCCTAGCTCTTTAGTTTTAGCATGCCGAAAAACATTGGATACAAAATTTAGATAAAATCGATTGAGCCGTTTTTTAGATATAGTTAGTTTGACCCTGACCCCTAATAATCCAAAATGACCCATTGATCAAATTTTCTCAAAAATCTGTCCTAACCCAATGATTTTCTTGTGACCGAAAACGATAAAATGCAAATTTAATCAAAATTGCGCGAAACATTGTCTAGATAAAATTAGAATGACCCAAAAGTGGCCCACTAATTGAAATTTCTGGAACATGTGACCTACTCCAATGATTTTCTCATGCCAAAAATATGTTGTATATAAAATTTCGTTAAAATCGACCCACCCATTCTTTAGATATAGCTTGACCTTGACCCATTAAGACCCACAAATGACCCTTATAATCGAAAGCTCTCGAATATGTGACTTACAAGGAAGGTCTCCATTGGGGGCATACTCAGAATTTTTTGAAAAAAAATACGAATTAAACTACTCATGTAGGTAATAAAGGATCAGTGAAAATTAGCGGCGGAATTACATTATTAAATATGTAAAAAAATAAAATAGTTTGGAATAATTGGCGTGGAAAGCTGAAAGCGACGCGGGATTTGGCGAGCAATGCATTTCCTCGCCAAATCAGACGATTTTAACGAATCTGAAAATTGATTTTAATTGACTTCACTGTTAAAAATCTGCAGCATTTACTGCAACGTCACTCCACTACTTTTATAGAATATCTCTCTTCTGACCAATGAGAATGCTTTATAGCACGGTGAATTGACCGTTTTCTATAAAAGCGGTGGAGTGACGCTGCAGAAAATGGTACAGATTTTTAGCGGTGTTGTAGCTTGTGCAACACTGCTAAAAATCAGCTGCATTTTGCTGCAACGTACTCCACCGCTTGTATATAATATCTCTATTCCAACCAATGAGAAAGCTCCATTTCGCGGCCAAGTAACCGTTTTCTATACAAGAAACGGAGTGCGTTGCAACAAAATGCAGCAGATTTTTAACAGTGTATTTTTCAATTTGGAACAATTTTAATCAATTTAAATTGTGTTTTAAATGATAAAATATATTAATTTAATTTTGTTATAAGTACATATAAACGTATATGACAAAATTACGCTTAAAGTAAAGTAAAAATGCAAAATTAAAATTACTTAAACTAAACTTATTTAAATAAATTGAACATAGAAAGTTTTTTCTTTAAAAAGTCTTCGACGCATAAAAGCGCATTTTTCAAAATTTCGTTTTTTCGCCAACCGGAGATAAATCGCCAAATAAACGAAATTTTTATTATTTTTTTACGGACGTTATAAGGAGGTTCCGCCGAATTTTTTTTATAAACATATGTAACTATATTAGAAAAACATTCTGTAATTTTTTCAGATTTTTCTGAGTATGCCCGTATGGAGACCTTCCTTGTTAGTCCATTAGTTTTCTCGTTTCTAAAAATTGTTACATACAGAATTTCGTTAAAATTGATCCTGCCGTTCTTTAATTATACATAGCTTGACCCAGACCCTTTATGATCCAAAATGACCCATTAATCGAAATTTTTCGAACATGTAACCTAGTCCAATGATTTTATCGTGCCAAAAAAATGTTGCATACAAAATTTCATTAAAATCGATCCACCTGTTCTTTAGATATAGTTTGACCATGACCCATTATGACCCATCATGATCCACAAATGACCCTCATAATCGAAATCTCTCAAACATGTGATTTAGCCCATTAGTTTTCTCATGTCGAAAAACTGTCACATACAAAATTTCGTTATAATCCATCACGCCGTTCTTTAAATATAAATAGCTTGACCCAGACTCTTAATGACCCAAAATGACCCATTAATCGAAATTTTTCCAACATGTAACCTAGTCCAATGATTTTATCGTGCCAAAAAAATGTTGCATACAAAATTTCGTTAAAATCGATCCACCTGTTCTTTAGATATAGGTTGACCATGACCCATTATGACCCATCATGACAAACAAATGACCCTTATAGTCGAAATCTCTCAAACATGTGATTTAGCCCATTAGTTTTCTCATGTCAAAAAACTGTTACATACAAAATTTCGTTATAATCCATCACACCGTTCTTTAAATATAAATAGCTTGACCCAGACTCTTAATGACCCAATATGACCAAGTGAAATTTTTTTTCGAACATGTAACCTAGCCCAATTTTTTTCTCGTGCCCGAAAACCATAGAATGCAATTTTTAGTCAAAATTGCGTGAGAAAATCGCTAGATAAAAATAGTATGACCCACAATGACCCCGAAAATGACCCACTTACCGAATTTTTTCGAACATGTTACCTAATCCAATGGTCTTCTTGTAATCCAAAACGATAAAATATAAAATTTGGTCAAAATCGTTAGAGCCGTTTTTTAGATAAAAATGGCTTGACCCATAATGACACAAAATTGACCCACTAATCGAAATTTTTCGAACATGTGACCCAGCCTAATAGTTTTGTTGTGCCAAAAAACGATTGGATAGAAAATTTCCTTAAAATCGATCCAGCCGTTCTCTAGATATAAATAGCTTTATCCTGACCCATTATGACCCAAAATGACCCAGTAATCGAATTTTCCCGAACATGGGACCTAGCCCAATGGTCTTCTCGTGCCCAAAAATGGTAAAATCCAAATTTTTGCGAAAATCGTTAGAGCCGTTTTTCAGATAAAATTTACCCACACACACACACACAATTTTTGCTCGCATTATAGTATAAGATATACTAGCAGGGGTGACCGAGCTCAACTCGGTCAAAATCAACTTTGTGTTCAACTCGATATAGTATTTTCCCTGAATCAATCACTCTGAATTATTACTGTAAAACATGTTATTAATAATAGTATTATTTACAAAAATAATTAATAAGAAAAGTATGTTTGTATGCACATGTTCATAAATTTTACTTTATTTTAAAATTTACAACGAAAGGACATCAATCCAAATCACTTTTTTAGTTCGACTCACTTTAGTTAACAATGCATCTCGAATACTATTAAGAATGTATAAGAAATTTCTTCACATTCTGAAAGACTATATTTTTTGCCAGATATATCCAGATTTGGATACATTCTTTCATTTGGTACCAAATACGTGTTTTGGTTTTGTAATCTTAATAGTGGATTTTTCGGCCAAATTTAGCCAGTATTTTGTCAAATATCGCCAATTTATTGGATTTTGCCATAGTCTCGTGATACTGACCCTTATTACCCATATGATCCACTAATCAAATGTGATCAAACATATGACTTAGCTCAATGGTCTTCAGGTAATCAAAAACAGTAGAGTATAAAATGAATCAAAATCGTTTAAGCCATTTCTTAAGTAAAATTAACTTGACAGCATTCAGCAATGAAGCGATATGTCCCACTAATATAATTTTGTTTAATATTAAACTCAGCTCAATAGTCTTCTCGTGACAAAAGACGTTTTGTTGCAAAATTTAGGTAAAATTGATTGAGTCGTTATTATATATAATTAGAATGACCCGAACCCATTAAGACCTAAAACGACCCACTAATTGAATTGTTACGAGAATGTGTCCTAGATCAATGATTTTCTCTTGCCCGAAAACGATATAATAGAAAGTATACTCAAAATGGCGAGAACAATTTTCTAGATAAAATTAGCATGACCCACAATTGACCATTATATCGAAATCTCTCGAAAATGTGATCTAGCTCATTAATTTTTGCGTGCCGAAAAACGTTAAATACAAAATTTAGATAAAATCGATTGAGCCAATTTTTAGGTATAAATAGTTTGACCTTGACCCATTATGACCCAAAATGACTCATTATTCAAATTTTCTCAAACATCTGACCTAACCCAATGGTTTTCTTGCGGCCGAAAACGATAGAATATAAAATTTAGTCAAGATTGCGCTAGATTATTGTCTTGATAAAATTAGTATAACCCAAAAGTGACACGCTGATCAAAATTTCTCGAACATGTGACCTAGCCCAATGATTTTCTCGTGCCAAAAATATGTTGTATACAAAATTTCATTGAAATCGATTCGCCCGTTCTTTAGATGTAGCTTGACCATGACCCACAAATGACCCTTATAATAGAAATCTCTCGAACATGTGACTTAGCCCATTAGGTTTCTCGTGTATAAATATTGTTACACTCAAAATTTCGTAAAAATTGATCCTGCGGTTCTTTAAATATAAATAACTTGACCCAGACCCTTTATGACCCAAAATGACCCATTAATCGAAATTTCTCGATCATGTGACCTAGCCCAATGATTTTCTCGTGCCAAAAAATGTTGTATACAAAATTTCGTTAAAACTGATCCATATGTTCTTTAGATATAGCTTGACATGACCCGTTATGACCCATCATGACCCATAAATGACTCTTATAACCGAAATCTCTCAAACATGTGACATAGCCCATTAATTTTCTCGTGTCAAAAAACTTACGTACAAAATTTCATTAAATTTGATACTGTCGTACTTTATATATAAATAGCTTGACCCAGACCTTTTATGACCCAAAATGACCCAGTAATCGAAATTTCTCGAATTGAGACCTAGTCCAATAGTTTTCTCGTGCCAAAAAATGTTTTATACAAAATTTCGTTAAAATCGATCCACCTGTTCTTTAGCTATAGGTTGACCATGACCCATTATGACCCATCAGGACCCACAAATGACTCTTATAATCGAAATCTCTCGATCGTGTGACTTAGCCCATTAGCTTTCTCGTGTCAAAAAAACTATTACAGGCAAGATTTTGATGAAATTGATTCTGCGGTTCTTTAAATATAAATAGTTGACCCAGACCCTTAATGACCCAATATGACCCATTAAAATTTTTTTTCGAACATGTAACCTAGCCCAAACTTTTTCTCGTGCCCGAAAACCATAGAATGCAATTTTTAGTCAAAATTGCGTGAGAAAATCTCTAGATAAAAATAGCATGACCCACAATGACCCCAAAAATGACCCACTAACCGAATTTTCTCGAACATGTTACCTAACCCAATGGTCTTCTTGTAATCCAAAGCGATAAAATATAAAATTTGGTCGAAATCGTTAGAGCCGTTTTTTAAATAAAAATGGCTTGACCCACAATGACCCAAAAATGACCCACTAATCAAAATTTTTCGAACATGTGACCCAGCTCAATTGTTTTCTCGTGCCAAAAAACGATTGGATACAAAATTTCCTTAAAATCGATCCAGCGGTTCTCTAGATATAAATAGCTTGATCCTGACCCATTATGACCCGAAATGACCCAATAATCGAATTTTCTCGAACATATGACCTAGCCCAATGGTCTTCTCGTGCCCGAAAATGATAAAATCCAAATTTTTGCGAAAATCGTTAGAGCCGTTTTTGAGATAAAATTTACACACACACACACACACACACACAATTTTTGCTCGCATTATAGTATAAGATGTAAAAATTATAAAACGGAAAAGGTTATCGTACACATGTCTGTCAGGAGTGGGGTTCGAACCCTCTCTCTCTCTTTCGAGAACCAGAGATTGAATCTGGAGCCTTAGACCACTCGGCCATTTTGTCGACACTGCAATCAGAGAACTTATTCAACACTTTTATTTAGCGAAAAAAACACTAATTATATTAGTTTTTGCCTAATTACTAAAAAAGTACTGAACCAACTTCTATGAAACGAAAGTGGTACCAATTCGAGAGCAAGCTCTTTCATTTAACACCAAAACCAAATTAATCGGATGCATAGTTTCGGAATAATCGGTGAACATACATAAAAAATACATAGGCGTCGAATTGATAACTCTGCTCTCCTTTTTGGAAGTCGGTTAATAATTAATTATGTATTTCTAGTTCGGATTATTCGTAATATTTAGTATAAACATATCTGCCATTAAAAGGTATGAAATTGTTATTATATAAATTAGCATCATCGAAAAACTTTAAAGGATGGATTAAACAAACTCTTCTAGCCCGTACAGCGTACGGGCAAATCAGTTAGGTGGTTACATATGTTTTAATAATGTTAGCAATTTCCCTCTAAGGGGAATTTTAATGGAATGCGTACCAGTTTAAATTCATTTTTCCCCATTTTAGCAATAGTTTTAATTATGGGGGAGAAATTCAGGACAACAAATCCAGGACAATCTATCAAAAATATTTAAATAGATATGTCGGCGTTTTTAGAAATTCCTTCACTATTAGATTTAAAAGGATAATCGAAAATTTTAAAACATTTCGCTCTGTTTGTTAGATAAATGTATTTAAAATAACCCTTTTATTTATTTATTTATTTATTTTTATTTTTTTTTGAGTGAAAATAGTTATCAAAACTACTATATCCCATATTATTCATATTTTTTTTCTACGAAACGAAAACGTTTCATAGCAGTCCGCTAAAATATTTCAAAACTTTTACTACAGATTTTACTTTACATGTTTTACAAAAATAAGTTGCGGATTAAGACAGCTATAAAGAAATATAAAGCTGCTCACCGGGGCCACACGGGCCTCAACAACAACAACAACAACAACTACAAAAATAAGCACGTCTAAAAACAAATATAAAGCTTTTAACTTGTTTTTAATATAAGATTTGCATGTATTTCAAAGATTTATTATATAAGAGTTTTAAGAAATACCATTATCATTTTAAAAAGACATTAAGGCAGAAATATTTTCTGTTTCTTGCTGATGCTTTAAAATATGTCGTAGTGACTTTCAATGCAAATTGATACATTGGGACATAAAATTAAAAAAATAATCATTTTGAAATGTTTCTAAAAACAATATTTTGTTTGTGTATAAACATACCGAATCAGAATATTAAATATTTTACTATAAAGAAATGATTTTACACATAAAATTTTAAAGAAATTGTAGTGAATCGGGAATAACTAAGAAAGTAGTTAATACTTTGTGTTCTTTTAAACAAATTTAATTGTAAATAAAGATCACGTCACTAACTTTCAACTTTTTTCCTTGGATACTTTTTTTGAATATGTTAGGTTTGTTTTAAAAATTCTTACATAAACTTTTTTCAAGTTTTATATCACAATCCTGCATGCATTTTCATGTGATTGTAGATAAAAAATCTTCAATCAAATACGTCATACAATCCGTTTGTGTTTATTGAATATTTTACTCTCTAAATCCATCTAGAAGAATTATTACAATATTTGCTGTTAGCAGACTTGTTATATATAAAATTTCAGAGAAAATATTAATAAATCCGATTTAACCTCATCGCAGAGGGCATCACCTATACCTGATACACTGTTAAAAATAAAGGTGACAAAACAGTTGCATTTAGCGCCCAGGTGTGAAAAGGTGTTACCATTTGACACCCACGGGCTTGAAAATGTGTTTGGGTGCCGTTTGATCACCCACTGAGTGAATCATTCTAATTAGGGTGCCACGCAATCCATACCGTTGGAAGATTTTCACACCTTAGCGCATGCTCTGTGACGTGTATCCTTGCCTTTCAACTCGCCGTCACTGGTGGATCAAAGCAGCAATTTCTTTCTACGGTGACTATCACTGCTATGCGCTATCCCAATTTCGTTTAGAACTTCGGATGGCTAACTTTTGGCGTGCTTTTTTATCAACGTTTGACTTTCAGGACATTTGAACATTTCAGGGAGACTTTGAAGGTGAGCTCGATGTCCGAGTGGTTAGAGCATTGAGCTTGCAATCAGACGTTGTGGGTTCCAATCCTTCGAGGGCCAAAAGTCGGTTTATATATCTTTTTAAATTTTTATTATTGGGCACTCTGGATTGAGGGTGCCATCTTTTCACCCTAATTAAAGGTGTCTTTCTGGCTCCCTTAGGTTGTTACCAGTGAGACATGCCTTTCACCCTTAAAAGGTGCAATGTCTCAGCGTTAGTTTTAACAGTGTATATCAAGTATCAATAGATTAATAATTTTGATTATCCGATAATTACCCAATACCTGATCCAATAATTTTTAATTGAAATTTTGGCATTATGTAGTGATATTTTAATCGAATGTGAAAAAAATTGGAGGAAGAAATTGAAAATTTTTTAAAGAACGTTCGTCACCGAAGCATTGAAGTTTTATCAAAATGTTTTTTTTTTCATATTACACTAGTAAAATGCTAATACTGTAATAAATACATACATATTGAGGAATTAGAAAAACTCGGCAAAATGTATTCGTTTTTTTACTACGCAAGTTTAAATAAATAAATAAATAAAAATGTTTACTAATTTTCATAAACGTGATGTTTTAAAATAGTGACTTTAAATTATAAAGATAAAATAAAATTTTTAATTTACAAGAAATGATTTTAAAAGGAAATTTAGCATTATCTAATGATTAATCCAGTTTCAGAGCTACATTACTCATTTATATATTGTATAATCTTAGTTTTCACTAATGAACAGTAAAAACAAATATTTGCAAAAGTAAAGTAAAATTTCATACCTTATCTGGTTGTTCTTAAAGCCGAATATCGAATTGAATTTAATTCATTTTTGAATACATACATTATATTTATGCTTTTACAACAATATTATTTTAAATATGTCGTATTAACATTCTTATATTATTTTTAACAAATGTTAAATCATTCGGTCTAGTTCTACTTTAAGGAAAATGCCAAATAGATAAGGTAATTTTATAAGTAATGATAACTTACAGACTTTTTTTCAGGAACAATTTACTTTATTGAAAAATATTAACTAAGTTATTAAATCAATAATCTCTTAAGTGTTTTAGTGGTTTAACCCTAATAAAAGAATTATTATGTTCACCAAAATTTTCAGAAGCAAACAAAAATTTATATCAGCTTTTTAAAAATCGTAATCACTCTTGTCAGTGTAGTTTTAATTATCTTTAAACAATGCTAAGGACACTTTAATTATTCTTTTCTAATTTTCTTTTTATAACAAATAGACTGTTTGCTTTGGCAACAAGATAATGAGTATCGCAAAGCATATAATAAAACGCACCTATATACACAGGGGTGCAAAGGACGAGTCCCAAAATGCCAATTTTCAAGGGATTTTCAAGCGATAATTTTCACGCGAATATTCAAAACAAAGTAATATAATTCGAATAATTACAATCCCTACGTAGCAGCTAGTCCATATAACATCTCATTCAGGTCACACAAGGTCACAACAGTCAAGTCACTACAGCGAAATAAAAAATAGAAAATTCCACACGTCTCTTTTATGAGTCTCAAATGACTGCTATATGTGACTCCACTGACAGGTCACTGTGACTGCTGCTTTGTGGCAAGTCACCAAGTAACTTTACAATGTCATTTCATTGTGACTTTCTTATGACCTCTGATCTGGAGACTCAGTCCCAAAGTCATTGTAAATGTTGCGTATTGATAAATTAACTAATAATGTGTCATTAAAGTCACATGGTCACTTTTCACCATTTTTCACAGTGGTTACGTCACAGTAGGGTCTCTGTCACCATTTGGCAAGGTCTTGTGACAGAAAGTCACCATGTGACGTTATTGTGACATTATTTGGGGATTTATCATAATGCATCATTCACAATGACTTTGAAATTGAGCCTTCAAATGACAGTCACATGAGAGTCTCAATAAAACGAAATTGTAAAGTCACCTGGTAACTCGACTCATTGCAGCAGTCGCAGTGACCTGTCAGTGGAGTCACATATAGTAGTCATTTGAGATTCATAAAAAAGAATAGTATGGAATTTCCTTTTTTTTTGTTTCGTCGTAGTGACTGTGTCTATTGTGACCATGTGTGATCTGAATGAAATGTTATATGGAGTAGCTGTTATGCAGGGATAGTAATTATTCGAATTATATTACTTCCTTTTCAATATTAGCGTGAAAAGTATCGCTTGAATATCCCTTGAAAATTGGCATTTTGGGACTCGTCCTTTAATTTTGCACACCAGTGTATTCTATTAATAGCTTCATTATGGAAAATGAATCCATATTAAATATGTTGTATGCTACAATATAAAAAGTTTAATCATTTACAAATGCCCCATGTCAAACACTTTTGTAAAATGACAAAAATTAAAGCAAAAATTTTAAGATACGTTTCTAGCACAGAAACTGCGTAAAAGACCGCAGAGAAATACCGTAATGTTTGCTGCTGCTTCTTCTATACAACTAAATCACATCGCTCAGAAAAAGCTAATAAAAATAAATGAAAAAAAATCAATTGAGCCCTCCTCGCCACCCCGCCCCCCCCCCAAAAAAAAAGTTTTACGCTAAAAAAATTTACGCAATATGTTAGAGTGTTAGTCTTATAAGATGAATTGACTAACGGTCAGAATGCTTCAAATAATTGTGATAGAGCAATAACAGCATTTCATGTTTATGAATGCCATCGAGCCCATTCAAAAAATAATAATTAAATCAACTAAATAGTGATAACAGAAAAATCAGTAATGAAGGTCTGATAACCTAAATCCTCATTCACTCACCTTTAACGACAAAAATACTTTCAAACACAAGCATAGTTATGTAATTATCTTATAATCAAAAGGAAAATAATTGCTAATATAGTCTCCACCTCTAAGGCCCAAAAAAAGGAAATGTACCAAGGCATAAAGAAATGAGCTCAGTCCTCATGCCTTTTGTAGGTGACACTAAATAACACCGTTTAAATTAATTCAAAATCTTCTAAAATTGTTAAAACTATTTTTAAACCTTTTTAATAAATACGCGCAGATGATAATCATCGATATATTGACTAATACGTCTTTGGAAATGTTTTATAGTAATTTTTAGCTGGTTTTAGTGGTGCGTCGTTATTTTTTTTCTTTGGACTGAAAAGATTAAAATTGAAACTGATTGCGTAAATGCTTATTCATTGAAATATTCAATGTAAATAGTTTAAAATTCCTCATGCCAGCGACGATATCGACGACAGAGAAAATCACAAGAATATGACAAACTCTAACGCCTGTGACAAACAACTAAAGAGTAAAATTTAAAAAATCAACGAATACAGCTCTGGTATCTAAAGCTTTTTAGCTGTAACTCATGCCGATGACAAAGTTATTTTATTCCAGCGCGGCTCTTTGTAGAGCCGAATGAATTTAACTATCTATATTAATAAAAGAACGAAACGCTCTGTCTGTGTGTCTGTGTGTGTGTCTGCGATGGCTAGCAAAATCTACAGCATGTACGAAGCTCAAAATTTTTTTGAGAGTAGCCCTAAATCTCTCCTGATGCACCTGAGCTTCAGAATTTTGAAATTCTAATTATTAACTGAGTAATTAATTAAAATCGAGAGGTGACTCTAAAAAAAAAAAATCATCTTTTTCCAATTTTTTTCTCTTTCGTTTGTTTACGGTTGGTTGGTTGTGTAAAATTTTTCGCAGAAGTAATAAGAAAGCTGAGACAGAATTAAAGAAATCCATAGAGGAATGAGATAAGTGGAGGTGAAGTAAGCCTCAAAAAAGTTTTGCAATATGAAGGCCATTTATCGCTCAAATTTTAATGTGCGAAACAAAAGGACGTGGAAGAGATTTTGTATTATAAGACGAATTGAAAGAAATGAATTACAATTGAAGCATATTTTAAGAGGAAATAGCAAATTTTTAAAATGGTCTCTGTTCTATTATTATTTATTAAAATAAATGTTCGCTTTTAAAATGAAGGAAATTGGAAAATTAGCAATAATTAAATATCAAATTAATTCTTTTAAAATCATGTATGAAAACTTAAGTAATAAATATTAATCTAAAATATAGATTTCTGACTGCAGACGATTTTAATGTACTAACAAAAGAATGTTATATTTTCAAGCAAAACGTTAAAATAATTTTCTATATTGATATTTAAAACACATATGATAAAATAATTAATAAATTTTTGCCGGTGAAGCGATAGATTAGTTATTTTTAAGAAACAAGAGCAAAAAAAATACGGGTTTAAACCTGTTTCAATTGATAGGCGTGTCAAAGCACGTACTTTTGTTGGTACTTAATTGGACTTAATGTAGGGTTACAGCCTACATTAAGTCCTACATTAGGTAAACATTTTCTATAAAAGCGGTGGAGTGACGATGCAGCAAAATAGTCAGGTTTTAAGTAGTGTATTTCCACATATTTCGAGTTAAAGATAAAATCATAAAAATTTCAAGTTCATTTAAGATTATTATTACGGACCCGGGCAACGCCGGGCGGGTCAGCTAGTACATCGATAAGTAACCAGCTAACTTAGGAAATATAACAATGGCAACAGGAAGCCTAGAGGCTTATCAAGTAGCTCTGTGCCACTCCGCAATTAGACAGATATCAAACCGTTCAGCGGTGCTAAAGTCCCGTATGTAAATGCTTCGTCAAATATCTAAGTCTATCTCTATCTTTCATCCAACAACGTCTTGAACCACGGCTAATAGAAGCCGCAGAAACTTTTGCTTTTGAATGCTAGGTATAGGTGAGTTGGGATTACATTTTTTGTCACATAATCCGTTTTCAGTGTCTTTAATTTGTTTACTTTTTCTTTTAAATTTATCCGGTTTCCATTTCTCTCATTTTTTTCTTTTCTATTTAGAGTCCAAGGTATTCAGGTCGTAAATAAAGAATTTTGATGCTATTCGTGGTCGCCTTCGAGCGATAGCGCTTCTCGCAAGAGAGTAGGACTTTTCGGGACGTAACTAGAGAAATTTGAAGCTATTCGTGGTCGCTTATCAGCGGCAGCACTGTTGCGCATGAGAGTCTTGCTGTTTGGGACTTAGGTAGGAGTCGCAAGTTAGGTCACAGAAGATGTTATCTTCACCGACCCAATCCCGCGAGAAAATTCTCCTAGCAAGGGATGTTACAAACAGGACCTGTCTCTGCCATTCAGGTCAGCCTTACATCGCACAAAATCATGCCATGAACACCATCCTCACAACCAAGAGCTTTCTAGGCCTCTGATGAAGTCGGCCATTTTTAATCGCTGCTCAAATTACGTGAAACTGAGATATCTGCTTTTCTCCCGTTTTACCCTATTTCCCACTAAATGCATGTTTTAAAATTCATTAAAGATATGTTAGTTAACAGAATATCTTATTCTTCCTAACTTGTGAAGATGCAGAAAAAGAAATGCGGTGTAAATTTAAAGATTAAAAAATATATTATAATATTATTTTACTATAAAGTAATTGATTTGAAATAGAATCAATTTTATAAGCATTTAATTAGGAAAGTAGCTGACATTTATAACTGTTTCTATTTTGCTTGAATATGCTAGACATCTGCTTTATAGATATGGTGCGCTATTGAATTTGCAACAACAAATTGAATTTATAAAACAACAAAATTAAATTTAAGTTATCATAACAAAAAAAAGAACTAATTTAAAACAGCATTTATTAGAATTGTATGTGAGATTAAAATCAACTTTTGTAAAAAAAAAAAAATAATAATAATAATAGTAAAATAGAATTAACTTTCTTATATAATATTTCTTTTCATGAATGACGTTTACATATAACGAAAATTATCCTCATTTTTATTATCGATTAAATATATAAAGAGAGTAAAATGTTAAAGATATCCCAATATCTTTATCAAATATTCCCCCCATTTATGTGTTAATTTCTGAAAAATATTTAAAAAAAATTTAACAAATCTGATCAGTTTCTAATCTTTTAAATTTCGATAAATGCAGATTTTAATTACCAATTTAATAGATAAAGGTATCTTTTATTGAAAAATAGTAAACTCGACACGACTTCTGTTTAATCATTTAATGGAAAATATTTTTAATACATATGTTGCTGTCGATTTAATTTTATCAGTTATTATTAATAGTAACCAATATTATGAATAATAATTAAATTATATGAGAATTTATCAAATTAACTGGTTATTTTTAATATTTACTAATTATTGCAAATACAATAATTTTCAACTCGTTCAGCTTGATATTTTATTTTGTATACTTTTTTTTCTAAATATTCATTTCCAAAAGTATGCATTTTAAAGTTGTATAATTTATTCTTTGAATATTTCAGTGTTTAAATTTTTTATCTAATTCATTCAGTATTTATAAAAATAATGGGAAGAGTTCTATATGGTATTCTCTTTTCTTTTCTTTTTTTTTAATTCTTTGCGATCTTTTTTGACATTAAGGGAACCGATGTGTTTATGATTTTCAGAATTTATGATGGCATTTATTTTATTATTGAAATGGACTTTATCCATATGCCTTTACCATATTTTTCAGAACAGTTTATGACTTTTGTTTTATTTTCACACCGATAATAAGCAAATGATATATATAAAATTATAAATATTTAAGTGTATAATATTTATTTATAGGTGTACATAATGTGCATTTACGTATGTATATTTCTCTATATAATTACATATCTATATTAGAAAGGCCAAACTTATCTGTGCGTAACGCATACGTCATTTTGCAAATGGAAACACTTTTCCCTTCAATTTTGATTTTGCGCTTTTCGCTGCTGCAAATTTTACACTTCTAAACGTCGTACATTTTAAATTTTTACGCCGTCGTATAGAGCAAAAATTACTTTTAAATGCAATTTGTTTCAAAGCTGTATCTCAATTTATTTTTGAGATATATCTTTTTTTATAGTTTTTAGTACCACATTCGTAATTGTGGCAACAGAATCACTCCACTTTCTCTTAAAATTGAATAGAAAAATTGAAATTAAAATGCGCATCACTATCCCATGCAATTTCGGTATTGCAAATTTTGCACTTCTAAACATCGTACATTTTATTAGGTAGCTTTCATTACAAAAAGTAAAAAGCTACCTATTGCAGCCGTCCGGAGGAAAGCACTTCCGGAAAATTTTGGTATATTTTCACCGATCATGACCCCCAGACCCCAAAACCACCCTCCGTTCAAATGTTGACATATATATATATATATATATATATATAACCATATATATATATATATATATATATATCTGATTTTTGTCATGCGATAACTAACGTATTTATGAACCGATTTGAATGAAACTTGGTATGTACATAGTACATACAAATGTCTCGACCGAGTTCGTTGGTCAGCATCATCCGCCATTTTGTTTCAAAATGGCGGCCATTTTAAAATTTTTAAAAAATTTAAAATTTAAAATTAAATGCGAAAAAATTAAAAGTTGAAAAATGTTTTTCTTTTACGTATTAGAACTTAAAACAAAGATTCCAGAACACTTTTTATTTTGTCTATATCTTAAAAAATGATTGAGTTATAGCACTTTGAATTTTTCTTATGGCTGACATTTTGAAACGATCTGATTTTTGTCACGTGATAACAGGCGTATTTATGAACCGATTTCAATGAAACTTGGTATGTACATAGTACATACAAATGTCTCGACCGAGTTCGTTGGCCAGTATCATCCGCCATTTTGTTTCAAAATGGTAGCCATTTTAAATTTTTTAAAAAATTTAAAATTTAAAATTAAATGCAAAGGAATGAAAATTTGAAAAATATTTGTCTTTTACGCGTTAGAACTTAAAAGAACGATTCCAGAACACTTTTTATTTTGTCTATATCTTACAAAATTATTGAGTTATAGCATTTTGAATTTTTCTTATGGCTGATATTTTGAAACGATCTGATTTTTGTTACGTGATAACAGGCGTATTTATGAACCGATTTCAATGAAACTTGGTATGTACATAGTACGTACAAATGTCTCGACCGAGTTCGTTGGCCAGCATCATCCGCCATTTTGTTTCAAAATGGTAGCCATTTTAAATTTTTTTAAAATTTTAAAATTTAAAATTAAATGCAAAAAAATGAAAAATTGAAAAATATTTGTCTTTTACGTGTTAGAACTTAAAATAACGATTCCAGAACACTTTTTATTTTGTCTATATCTTAAAAAATGATTGAGTTATAGCACTTTGAATTTTGCTTATGGCTAACATTTTGAAACGGTCTGATCTGAACGATTCAGAAGGTTGCTTTAAAATGGCATACACTTTATGATATCGTGGAATTTGGTGACACTTTAAATCGCTTAAAATAAAACCAGGTTGAATAAAAGATGACTAATTACTAAAAATTCCTATTAATATTCAGTCTTGACAAAAACTAGTATTCAATCTTATAAAATCACTAATTTTATAAGATTATTTCCACTAATTTCAGCTTAGTATTTTTAACTTAATTTAAAATAAATAAATAAATATATAAGTATATGAAAGCTACTTCTTCCTCCCGGCATTGCCGGAAGGACTTTTAAATTTTTACACCGGGAAAAATGTACTTTTAAATGCAAATTTTTTCAAAGCTGTATCTGAATTTATTTTTGAGATATTAATTTTTTTATAGTTTTTAGTACAAATTTTGTAATTGTGGCAAAAGTATCACTCCATTTTCTCTTAAAGATGAAAATAAAGAAAAAAAGAAAAAATAGAAATAGAAATTAAAATGCGCATAATATTTCAAAAATATCGCCTGCCATAAAATTCGGTGAATTTCCGTTTTATTTCGTTTCATAATTCTAAAACCCTAATCCATTATGTAAAAATATTAGGTGTAGTTTTCGACAAAAATAATGATACACTATTTTCACTTTCTAAGAAAATGGAAAAGAAATGCATCACTTTTTCTAAATAATAATAATAATAGATAGATATAATAATAAAATTACTATCACTGTAATTGTAATTAAAAAGTGAAATTAAATGCTGATTTTTTTAACGGAAAGGTTTATTGATGCTTTCTTATCTCAGTCTAAAGGATAATTGAATAGGATTGAAAGAAGCATACCTTTAGATGTATCCTATTTTTTAAAAATTATGGCTTTATCCGATTTAATAAGTGCATTATGTCACCTGATACTTACCTTTCAACTTTCATCTATTTTTCAATTCAAAAGTTTTTATTGTAAGTGAAGATATATTCTGGATTTTTTTTTTTTTATCAAAAGTTTTTTTTTTTTAAACAATCTGTACTCGAAACATTTATTTTGCTTAGCTTAGAAGTTCCAGTAAAAACTTTATAAAATAATTTCAAAACACGGAATCCTAAAGAGATATTTTTTTTTATTCAAGAGGTGTTAATAAATTCTATTAACTGTTACAAAAAAGTTGTTGATAATGTTTTTAATTAAATTCGAGGGAAAATGATAATTGAATAAGATTGAATGGAGTACACCTTGAGATGTATCCTGTTAAGAAAAAATATGGTGATATCTGATTTAATAAGTGCATTATGTCACGTGATACTTATTTTTCATCTGTTTCTCTTTCTCTCTCTCTAAAAAAAAAGGTACTTTTCTGTTATCCCGTCAACCAATTTCGCCAAATTATACAAATCGCCAAACTAATAGCCAAATTATACATATTGACACAATTTTTAAGGTACTTCTAGGTTATCCCGTCGACCAATTTCGCCAAATTATACAAATCACCAAACTTATAGCCAAGTTATATATGATGACATAATTTTTATTTTAAATAACGAAAAAACAAATAATTAATAGATTATTAATAAAAATATTAATAAAAAGTCGAAATAAAAATCACTTAATGACGTTTTAAACACGTAAATTGCATTTAATGTCATTGAATGTGACATGCACGATCATCCATTATTGGCATTTAATCTCATAGTTTGGCGATAATTTTTCGGTCGAAGGGATGAACTCGAAGTACCATTTTAAATAACGAAAAAACAAATAATTAGTAGAACATTAATAAAAATACCAATAAAAAGTGGAAATAAAAATCATTTAATGACATTTTGAACATGTGAATCCTATTTAATTTCATTGAATCTGACATTCACCAGGGCTCGCACAGTTCCTAAAATTTTCACACTTTGCTACCAGCATTTTAAAACAGAGATGTTCTTGGAATGTTCCTTATAACATCTACAATAAAATTACACTATAACGATTACCATTTAAAAATTGTGGTTGGAAAGTAGGAAAATTTTAGAAACAGTGAAATAAAAATCACTTAATGACGTTTTAAACACGTAAATTGCATTTAATGTCATTGAATGTGACATGCACGATCATCAATTATTGGCATTTAATCTTATAGTTTGGCGATAATTTTTTGGTCGACGGGATAACCTAGAAGTTGCTAATTTTATTTTAGTTAAATAAGAAGTAAAAACCTTTCTAAATAATTAAATCATTTGATTGCAGTCATAAAGCATTATGTTATTCTTTGCATTAAAAAAGAAAACAAAGAAATAAAAAAGTTTTGATTACTTGAAACATTAGGTAAAATATAAAACTGAAAAATATATGTTATTGCAAGTTTTATCTCAATGATATAACAATTAAAATACATTTTTATTTTTTTCCTTTTTTTGTGGGGGGGGGGGGGGTGTAACAAAATACATATGAAAAATATCTTAATTTTCATTGGTGTCTTTTGTTGTGACGCCTATGAAACATTCAAACAATTTCAGAATTATTTGAATAATTTTGTCAAAATATAGATTTATATTGCGAGTTTTTTTCTTTTTGTCACTATATTTTATTATCTGAATGCAGATATTTTTTATATTCAATTTGATGTTCATCAATTTACAGGATGTACATAACAGAATTGTTCATTTAATGAAAGAAGGAAACAACTTTTTACTTTTTCTTCAAAATCCATGTTTGTGTCACATGTAAATATAATTAATATTTTAAAGAAAAGATTACATAGAATAAATTTTTCAACCATACCTTTAGATTAAAAAATAATAACTATTAAACAACAATTTTCTTCAACTCTATACAACTAACTCAATCTATTGGATATATTATATTAATAATTTTAAACATATTTAAACACTATGTTTACAAATTGAGTTGTCAAGCAACCTCTAATCCTCAATCAAAATAATAATGTGTTAATTAATTTGAGGGAGGAATTAATTTGATTTCCGCATTTCAAGCCAGAAAGTTTTTTTTACTAAATCTTTACCTATTTTATCAGAGTTTTTCAGGAAATTTATGTGTTTGATTTCTAAAGAAACAATATTGTTTCATACGCAATAAACCTGGGTATAATAACGAATATATTAAAGAAGATTAATGAAAAATTTGCAAATGTTCTCTAATGAACTATTGAACTGATTATGTCTTCTCTTGTCAAAAGAAATTAATTCTCATCTACATCTTATATTAATAATCCTAATTATGTTTTAAAACGTAGGATAAGATAATAGGAAATGAATCATTAATTAGAATTCTATATCTTCTGCCAACTTTTAATTCAATCTAATTCAACCATCTTAGTAGAAATCTAAATAATTTTAAAGGAAAGGAAGATTGGTTGAAGTCTTATGCAAAAAATGCAATATTTTTGACCAGTTTCTTTTCAAACTACCCAACGGATTTTGACGAAACGTGTAATCCATATTCACTGAATTATGCTTAAGGCGTATGGCTGTCTTTCTTTTTTACTTTATTTATCAATTAGTTTATTAGTTTATTTATTTTTAAACTAACATTTTTTTAGACCAAAGGCAATTAAAAAAATCCATTTTCAGAGTTTTTTCCTTAAATTAATAAATGAAAAAAAAAAAAAAAAAAACCTGACCGCCACATATAATCTTATTTTTTTTTCTTTGCCACAAAAAACAAATGTAAATCCTTTGAGTACTTTAGAAGATAAACTTTTCCTGGGTGGCGTTTATCTGTTTGAAATATTTAAGTTCCACCAAAATTTATATACGAATTTATTAGAAAATATGAACTTGCATATTTACAGGTATGCTATGAAAAGAAAGTTTTAATAAAATTTTCTTGGTGCAAGTAAAATTAAAATTAGGAGTCTTCTTTTTTTTTCTTTAACTTATATGTGAAGTTCTTGTACAGTTTTATTAACCACTTACACTCTTATTCACCAACTGCTTCGACCCCGAGTTACATCAAAAACCTCGGTCGAACGCTCAAACGGTATTCATCTTTAATCCTGATTGGACGTCTCCTTGATAATGTCCAATCAAATGATATCATGAATTTCATTTGAACGTTCGACCAAGGTTTCCTAGGTTGAGGTAGATGGTGAATAAGAGCATTAATCGTCGCGCCCGAGAGATTCACAGGCTGCAAATTTCACGGCATTTATTCAGAACTGTTTGATTTACACCAATTTTATAAAAGAGTCTAATTGGTTTTAATCTGTATCATTTTATTTGTCATTAAAAAAGATGATTTTTTTTTTTTTTTTTTTAAAAAAAGTGGTGGGAATAATGAATTTGAAATTTTAAACCGCAATTTAATGCGACCATTAAGTGGTTAAATAAATTCATATAAATATCTCGATAAAATTTAGTGTATGTAATAAATGAATAAAAATAGAGTGAAATTAATAAGAGTAGGCGTGGCATGAAATATTTACAAAATAAAAAATAATTTGTGAAAAAACCTTATTTATTGTAAACTTAATGAAAAAGATTTTTGAAAAGATTTTCACCGTATGTTTTACCTTTTAATTTAACGCCTCCTCATTTCTTTTTTCTCCTAGATTTTTTTTTTTTTTTTTTTTTTTTTTTTTGTGTAATTTAATTTTATTTCTTTTGTTCATAGGAGAAAAAGTTGAAGTCAATAAGAATAGATATCGAAGAACTAATCCTTATAAAATTACAAAAAAAGATTTAAGAATGACTTCATACTTCGACAAAAGTTTAAAACACTTATCGCTTTTATACACTTAATAAAAAGTATTTTTCCGGGTAAAAATTAAAGGAATTGGGAAAAAGATTTTGTAGGCACTTTTATTTTCTTTCAATTATCTGATTTCTGGAAGAGTTGTAAAGTATTGAATTCAGTTAAAAAAAGAAATAGAAGTTTGTGTTCTTTTTCAGAATAAAAGCATTGATTAACTTTCAAATAACTTAAAGAATGGCTCACAAAAAATATTTTCATATAATCTCTGTCATTGTCATAGTGTAGAGCCTTACAAAAGATTTCGCTGAAAAATTCAATTAATAATATAAATATTAGACGTTGACATATATATACGGTTGTATGTTCGTAAATAAAACAAAATGTAGGAAAATTTAATTTTAATAAACACATTTAGGTATATTTTTCAGTTTTACGAAATTATATGACAGGTAAATTACATAAAAAATATTTAATAATTTAAGAAACTGTGAAATACAGTCCTTATGTTTAAAAGATATAGCATAGAAATTTTAAAATTTTGTTATATATATATATATATATATATATATATATATATATATATATATATATATATATATATATATATATATATATATACTTGCAGAATGTAGGTCAGAATGTTTTCGAAATTTATTTACTATCAAAACTGTATGTGATACCGAAAAACATAGATACATAAATGTGGAACTTTAGAAATCAGAGACAAAACTGTAAGCCAGTGTTGCCGATGTTGCCGGTGAAGAACTTAAAAAAAAAATATCTGATTGTTTTCATTCATTTACACTGTAAAAAAAAAATCTGTAAAGGTACTAAACATTTTCTAGGATATTGGGATTCCAAGAACTTTCCATGTAACGATAACAGGAAAAATCCATGTAACCGATTCTAAAACTTGAGTTTTTTTTTTTTGTTACCGTTACAGGAAAAGTTCTTGGAATCCCAGTTTCCTAGATAAAGTATAGTACCTTTGCAGATTTTTTTTTACAGTGTAGGATAAAGCAGTTTCCCCTCTGTTATATTCTACAATCGTTTTATGTCTTTTACGTCCGATATTAAATTTCCGCTGGGTCATACCTATATAATATTTTTTTCATCCCCCCTTCTCTAATAAATGGAATCATACAAAGTCCCGAAAGGTCACCTATACTAATGGGATCGATTTTGGTGTTTAAAAGCATTTTAACTATTAGTGGAAGCTTCGCGATCAAACATAAAAAATGATATATATGTATGACCCAGCGGAAATTTAATATCTGGCGTAAAGAACATGTAGTGAATATAAAATATAATACAGGGAAAACTGCTTTATCCAGACGGAATGAAAAAGAGAACGTTAACATAATTTTTAACAAGAGTAGATTAATTTACATATCTAATTTTTTAAAAGTTATTCATAAGAGAATCTATTGAAATTTATGTAAAAAGTTCGCGTGTTTGTAACAACACGTTATCTGATCATTACCCCAGTATATGGATTTTATGGTTGAATAGTTTGCAGTATAAATACATACACTGTAAAAAAATTCAAGAGGTTACTAAAAATTTTTTTGTAAATTTGTATTCTGCAGAATTTTTTAGTAACCATTACAAACTTTTTTTTGCAAGTGAAACAAACATTTCTTTTGTAAACTGAACAAAAGAATTTTTTGTATAGCAGGATTTTCATAATCTCTTTATTTAACGAGTACTTACACTGCATAAATTCGGTGCGTATTTGGTGGCGTCCAGCAGCGAACCCGGGACCTTTCAGCCTGGAGTTCGGTGCTATGACCACTAGGCTATCACGGCCACACTTTGTGAGTTTTAGTAATAGCTATTTAAAATATAAAATTATTAACTCTATTCGTTACTAGCTTTTTTCTAGTAATTCTTACAGATTTTCTTGTAACCGAGTAAGATTACAAAAAAATTTTTAGTAATTGCAAGGATCTCTAAATTTTTTTAGTTGATAGACCCTTTTTTTACAGTGTAGTAGAGACATGGACGGTGTCAAAAATATAGAGAAGTTATATTTATTCGAATTCAACAATTATTTGTTCCAGGATTACACATCCATTATGTTTGTAATTTTCCATTCACATTCTGAATATGACTCAAAGAAAATGAGTTGAAACATGTCAATTTATAATATATTTTGAATGCTTTATTATTAAAAAGACTTCCTATACGCAAAATAATTATTTATAATATACATTCTTATCTTTTCGTTGTAGAACATACATTACTAGCCGCTCTTGGAAAACAGTATCGTCTCCCTAAAATGTATGCTAGTCATTGTATCATATTAATTTTATTCATAATTTAATTTACTTACGTATCCAATTCTTTGTCAAGTCAAAAGATACTGCTAGAGAAATCAAGAACTTGGTATCTTAATGCTAGCCGGACGCAGATGATAAATCGCCAAAAAATGATAACGTGGCATTTTTTCGTACTTTATTTATTTATTATTTTTTTAATATAATACTTTCACTCATTTCATTTATAATGCATAACTTTAATTTTAAGCTGAAGCGTTTACAATTCATGACTTTTATTTATTTATTTATTTATTTTTAAGTAAGAAGAAGAAGAACAACAACAAAATAATAATAGTAATGAAATTTTGTAGCTCCATAATTGCTATGAAAGATCGAAATGTAACTAAAGCCGATTGACCTCGCTATAAATCCTGCCAAAGTACATTTTCTTACAATAATCAATGAGATGAGTTTCATTAAGTCGTTGCCAATTAATCATGAACAAATATTCTCGATTTTTGTGCCACGTACGATAGCGTAATATATATATATAGATTATTATTATTATATAATTATTAGTGAACTAAATCAATACTTACTGTTTTTATATTTCTCATTTATACAACATTTTTCTTTAAATAAAAAAAAAATATATGTAATCGACATTTGTTCTTGTTTGAGTAAAAGAAAAAAAGCGGTTGTAAAATGAATATAAAGCGTTTTGTTTATTTCCAAGTAAAAGTTTTGAATGGATTCCAAAGATTTATTTTTAGAGGCTTTTACGCAATATCATTCTCATTTCCAAACACATTAAGACCTTTCTGTTTTTATCAGCATTTAGAAAGCTCTTTATTTATTTTTTATGCAAATTTATACATTATGAAGTGGAATTAATATACAAAATCAGATCTTATCTGCGAAGTGATTTATGAAAGCAAGTTTATTTTCGTATGGATAAAGAGATTAAGCTTAATGGATATTTTACTGTAAAAAGATTTTGTGTATAAGAATTTGCATCGAAATGCTATACTAGGAAATATAAATAAGATTTTAAGATCAAAACTTTCCAAGTAAAAGTATTAATATAAGTAAGTCTAAAATTTATATCTGTCAATAAAAAATACATATGAAGCTTATTTATTATTTATAATAAATATAAAAATAAACCGACTGAATTCAGAAGTTAAAATTTTTTTTTTATATAAATGTAGAAGTTAGTAGGACATGTACAATAAAATTGCGCATTTTTTACATAAATACTTAGGAACGTATAAAATTTTGTATTTATAATAACAGTAAAAATAATAATAAATTCAAGGGGTTAACAAATGAATGACAGAATTTTAAAAATTAATATTTTCAAAAGTATTTCACGCATTGTAATAACTAGTTAAAAAGGTATTTTTTTTTTTAAATGACAAAACATTTTTAGAATTTTAAAACTAAAAAGTAGATGGAATTAAAATTCTGTTTGCCAAACTACGATTTACAAATGTCTTTCGAATAAACTTCGAACCTCCGAGACTTAATTTCGACATTGGTAGAGATAAAATGTATTTTTATTTGAAACATTTATATTAAGTCTTTATATTTTACGAATAAAAATGATCTTTCCTAAAGAAATGTGCACATATAGTTTTTAAGAATGGAAAATTCTCGCTACTCATGACGTCATGACTGACATGGATAATTTTACAGTGAAAATTATTGACATTTAATGTCTAATTTCTTTTAAAACGTTTTAAAAAATTATTTAAGATTTAAATTTTTATGTCTGCCTTGCACAGACAATAAATCGTCATATATTGATAATATTACTTTATGGAATAATAACTTATGCCATAAATTAAGACCATTTTATTTCAACATCAAACCATACTTGCTCTCTTTTCATTATATGACGGCATATTCGTCTGCTTGCGTGTTCACTCATGTTAATGACCCGTATATTACTAAAAAATACACGAATTTTTTCAGTTTTATTTCCGATATGACATTATATCTATACATATTTTCTTTATTATTAATTTTGCTATTCAAGTTATTTTTTCTCGTGAAAATATTTCAATTGGAAATTTGTTACTGGAGAAAAGTATTATTCCGCGTTTTCAATTTGTGGAAACGAAAAAAAAGCTCTTCAAGTTGTGAGGGAATTTCCTTTGTGATAAAGGCACTCTGGCATTTTAGTGAGATCATGATGTCAATGTTCTAACATGTGTGGTGCGGAAGCGACATCTATCCTTTATTGAACTTTAAATTTCCAGAGAGTGTGTGTCGCCCTCGAATCTACAGTTAGCTGCGGTTAGGAGTAATATGCAAATTTAGAGCGCTGTCTTCAATTTGCAATGTATAAAAGCTGTGAGTTGGAGTGTGTTGTGTGTGTGGTGAGGCGACGAAAGCCAGCCAGGTGAAATAGATTGCGTTGTGAAGAGATAACCTCCAGTGAGATAGATTGTGTTCTAAAGTGAGATGGCCAGCAGTATGAGCCGAGTTAGTTTGTGGTGAGCTGAGTTACCCAAAAAGAGTGCCAGTGGGTAAGAATTGATTTAATACGTTGAGTATTTTGAGTAATAAAGAGTGTTTGCAGCCACGGGCTGATTTACTATAGATTTAAACTAGCTTTCAGCCGCAATCTGAACGTGAAGCTGGTGTGAAGTGCCCCGAACTGAGCTTAAGCCGAGGTCGTGAGTACAGTTTGTGATCTAATCTCTTAGTATTGTGCTTAGTGACTGAAATCTTGAACTATTGCTCCACTTTCCCACGTTCCACGGGTTTAAATAAACTGTTTGATTTTATCTTATATTTAAAATTATGTATTCATTCAACCAGCAGAACACCAGCCACGTTACAAAGTTTTATAGGCAAATTGTAAATTATTTCTCCATGTAAATTAATGAAATCTGAATTATAGAGCAATAAATTTGAATGAAATATTTAAAACACAGCCTATATACATTTCCAGATTATAATCAATCTATATTCAAGGATATAAAACTATTAATTCATGTTTTCTTTATTCCATTAAAACCCTTGTAACCAATTCCTTGAATTCCTTGAAACCATTAATTCATGTTTTGGACGTTTGCTTGACTCAAACATTCACGCATACTTTCGGATTTATAATACTCTTATTTTCTTTTTTTTTATTTATATCCTTAGTTTTAAAAATGAAATTTAAATTATATGCTTTAACAAAAATATTCTTATAGCTCATTTAAATAAAGTTGAGTCATTACTGAAACCATTAAGACTGCTGTCGTTTGAAATTATCTTCTGAAACTTTTTTTAAGCTTATAAGAATTTAAAGACATAATATTTAACTGTCCTTATGTTTTTTTATATAATATGAAAATAGGAAAAAGCTTCATATGAAGCTCTTGATTTCTTTATCTAAAGACAATTTTAAGGATAAGTCTTATAATTTATTTTAATTGATACTGGTCATAAGCTTTCATATAATTTAGGTGGTACACTATTTGCTTAAAGGTAAGTACTCGTAAGAAAAGTAATTTACGATAGAATTTTCGAAAATGAATGCATAAAAATGCAAATTATTTCTCTATACATTACATAATCTTACTTAATTAAAGTGTCTCATTATTTAACATTACTTAAATAGATTGAAACTCGTACTGAAATAAAATTATTTGTTTTATAAACTACTAATCTTTTTAATTACACTCTTTGAAATAGAATGCAAAATAAACATAATAAAGAAATTTTCAATAAAACTTTTCAAAAATTTATATTGCAAATAAAATATTTAAAAAAAGATGTCATGTTTTAAATTTAAAATCGCATTTTAAATGCTGCATTATTTTATCTCAATAATACTCATTGGTACAGAAGTGATAGAAGAGGTAATTTTCCTGTTGAATAACAGGTGTCAGTTGAATCAGAGACCTCTGGCTTAATGCCGAATCAGGTGCATAACAGTGTACAAGCTACTGATACTTAATTTCGTAAATCAGAATATTCTGTACTAACAAAGTTTATTTAGAGCTCATTATACAATTAATATTCTTTTATTCGACATCACTTGGTAAAAAAATTTCCAGCTTACTTAAAATGTATCAGTTAATTCCGAAACATTTGGTTAACGGGGAAATAGACTACCAGATTCTCTTGATATAAGCTACCGATTTCTAATGCAGTAAATCAGAATATTCTGGAATAACAAAATGTACCTAAGCCACATTTTGAAATTAATACCCGGTCTCTCGAGATCATTCGAGAAAAAAGTTCGGAATAACGGGATTCTACTGTAATTAAATAAAAAAATTATCAAACTAAACTTTTTTTTTTGGGAAAAATGAAATTTATAAATTTTGAAAACAAAAAAATCTCTAACAATGTTCACTATCTCGCTTAATTTTTAAAGACCCGTTAAATTTAATTTCAAACAACAATGCTTCTTATCAGCAGCTTTAAAATTTTATCTCCACTTTTCCTTTAAAAAGTAAAAATATTTAAGTTAAATATACAAAAAAATTCCAAATGAACATATTATCTCAGCTTTTATCTGATTGAAATATTAATGAAATTTTTTCCTGAAAACTTATTTTTTTATGAACAAAAGAGATACGAAATTTCTAATTATTTTATCGCTAGATTTTTTTAAATGTACATTTTCTGTTATGGAAGCTAATAAATGAGTATGGTATACATGTTAGTTCCCCATTTAACTTGTTTGTGCAGTTGTTATTAAAAACAATGATGAAAAAATTATTCATAAATTAGTAGATACCGCATTAATCATTTTAAAGAAAGCAAAACACTATCTCAAAAGTACCGTTTACATAGAATTAAAAATTGTTCGAAAATATATCCAGGAATAGATTGTAGTAATATATTTATCTGTTAAATAATACATTAACTGGTTTTTGTATAGTTTAAAAATTATTATTTTCATGGTTAAATAAAACTTATACACTGAAATTAGAAATGATTTTATATACATTTTACATTCTTCTATCTTGAATAGAAGAAAGTATTGTAATCAAATTCTTTTCGACTTCCGGTTTTTGACGGATCAACACGGTTTAGTGATTAGAAAACCTAAAAAGTATGTTTATACAAAATGTCTGCCTGCCCGTATGTTTAAGTGTCACCATTATACCATAGAAAAGTGCATGAAGTTATGCATAGAATTGAATCATTTTTTTAATGTATTTGGCTGTAGTAAGCAGGTTCGCCTTCAGTTTAAAAACATTCCACCAGAAGCGAGCACTAAAGCAGCAATATTTGCGCCCTTTTCATTAATATACCATAAAGAGTGTATGAAGTTATGCATAAAATTGAAAAATTGTGTTTGTTTTTGGTTATGGCAACTTGGTTTTCTCTGAATTTGAAAATATTTCGTCGGGAGGGCGGTCAGTAACAGTGCGATTTTCTTTATTGTACCATTAAAAACTATATGAACTGCACAGAATTAATTAATTTTTTGTGCATGTTTTTGGCCAGCGAAACATAACCACAGAAATTTCCCTGAATTTGAAAAAAAAAATATTTTTGTTACATTAAAAATTGTATGAAGTTATGCATAGAATTGAATAATATTTTGTGCAAGTTTTTTGTATGGCTACCGGGTCGCTTTTTCAGAAAGAATCACGTTTAGGGCACCAGCCTCGGCGAGTTGGCGAAAAGGAGAACGTTCAGCTAGCTGCATCGCCAAACGCCAATCGTCGATTTGTTTTGATTTCCAACCGAAATGGCGGCAGACGATCTATCGTATTTTAGAATAAAAATCTTACCTAAATTAAAAGAATATTTTGAATGTTGTGTTTTAGATGAGAAGAAATCTCCTTCGAAACAAATTGTTTTACATACTGATATTTGCTGAAATGATAAGACCGAGCATTTTAAGAAAATATTCTCGGAACTTACAAACACCGAATGGATCGTTTACAGAAATACTTCTTTAACTTCAAAATTTTTACTTCAAAGTAACAAATAAAATCATTAAGAAAACATGTTAAATTGAATATGATAATGAAGGCTTGTAGATTTAAATAATTCAATCTATAAATTTAAGCAAATTAACAAATACAAAAATTAAAAGCTTGGGTTATTTAACATTTGGTGGGAAAGAAAGAAAAACAAGCCTTTTTTTGAGGGGGGGGGGACAAAATTTTAATAATTGGCTCTTTATTTATAGTTACCTCAAAGTAATAAATAGGGCAGAAAATTTCTTAAAATGTAAAGAATTAAAAAACAAACAAATAACAAATATGAAATATGTGCACAAAACTTTGACTCTAGTTTTATTTTTTTAACCTTTTTTGTATGATAAATTATTTATTTGCTATTTAAAAATCAACAGACAATGCAGAACAGTACACTTTATGCTTTTTTTATCTAATATTTTCTGCAAAACGTTTAATTTTCAATGGTAAAAAAAACAGTGTGTTGGAGGGGGAGGGGATAAAAGAGAAAATTCTGAAGGGGGGAATACCTGAAACGACTGATCATTATTTTATTGCCACTGAAAATTAACAAATAATGAATGCAAATTGACGAAAAATGGTGTGTGTGTGTGGGGGGGGGGGAGCAAGGGGAATTTTATTAGTGAGAGGAATTTAGATGGTTTATTCAAATATGTTAAATTGCTATTTCAAAATAATAAATGACAATTTTAAATTTTGTTCACTAAGGGCAGACCATTGTTTTTTTTTTTTTTTTTTTTTTACAATTTAAATAATGATAAAAATTTAAAAGCATTAAAAAATTATTGATTTAATTTCAAACATCAATTTGCAATTATTTTAACTTATTGATTTAATTGCTTGATGTAGCTAAAGAATTTGTGATTTATCATTCAAATTAATTATAACGAATTGATTTTAGTTTCAACTTATTATTAACTTCTAATGTCAATTAAATTAAAAACAACTTTTACTGAGTTATTTCAGTGGAAACATGTTTCATTCATGCACTTAATACGCCACACAATTATGCCGTTTAATAAACAAATAAACACACACACAATAAATGAATAAATAAAAATAAATTATTTCAGTAGCAATACAAATAAAAATAAGTTCAAATGTGTCATAAAAACATGCTCAATAGAATTATATTTATTACAAGAAATCTTTTGTTTTTATTTTTCTTAAAAATAAAATAAGTTCTCATTTCTTCGAACATAGCAAATTGCAGGATACAGCTAAATAATTTGTGATTTAACGTTCAATCTAATTATAATCGAATTGATTTTAGTTTTAACTTGCATTTATTAACTTATAAGCGAAAGTAAATTAAAAACAATTAATTTTTAAAGAATTATTTTAGATTTCAGATAAATCATGTTTTGTTAATGCATTTAACCCGTTCGAGACGAGAGCCTTTTACAAAATTTCTAATGTGTTTAAAAATAGAAATTTGTGACTTATAAAATAGAGAAAATGCCTCGATTCAATAAAGTAAATATTACTGTAAAATTTTACTGTTTTGGATAAGCAAGGATTTTTAAGTCTGTTTGCACCACGTATACGTGTCGCGCGTCCCCAAGGGGTTAATACGCCACATAATTATGCCGCTTAATAAACAAACAGATACACATAAAATAAATCAATTCAGTAGCAATACAAAACAATCTAAGTTGAAATGTATCATAAAAAACATGATCAATAGAGTTATATTTATTACAACAGAATCTTTACTACAGTTTTTAATTAAGCTCTCGATCTTCGAATATAGCAAATTACGGAAATAATAAGAATAATAATTAAAAAAAAGCCTTATGTATAAATTAGACGTTCTGTGAAATTTAAAGCATTTTAATCTTAAAAAGCTCTTTGCTTAAGCTATGTTTTATTGTAAACAACGGTGAATAATATTTACGGAAAAACAAATGAACAATAAGCACGATCTCTTTGCTGAAGGAAGACGAATGGGTTGTTTTTTGCTACGCGTATGACGTCACAAACAAGAAAGGGTGCGTAACATTGAATTAATCTTCGCGCCTACTGTTGCTCTGGCGATAAGGTGCTCAAAATGTGATTCTTTCTGAAAAAGGCTACCGGGTCCTTTGAATTTGAAAAAACTTTGACGTCATTTATGGACATCACCTAAACTTCTTGAACATTAAATTTTATATAAGAATTTAACTGAATTTGGAGGTTGCTTAAATTGTGCTCGGTATATTTTTTTCAAATCTACTTTTCTTTACAATTGAGATAGCTTCTTTTATTTCTCACCAAGTATTTCTTTTCTTATTTTTTTTTTCTTCCTCTCTTTATTATACAAAAGAAAATTTTAAATCCAATAAAAATTAAATCGTGCAACTCATTTTTATAAATTATACAAGAAGACTTGCGAAATTCTTCTTACCTCAACGCAAGTTTAAAGCATTTATTGCTTTTATGCACTTGATAAAACAAGCGTTTTGTTTCCTTTTTTTCTTAGACTGAAAGAACATAGAAAAGTTTTAAATACTCATTTCTTGTTTCAATTAACCGTTTCTTTTAAAGTGCTATAAACATTAGATTTAGTAACAAAAGAGTTAAAGTTAACACTGTTCTCTGTTATTGATTGCACTTTTAAAATCTCAAAAACTAGGCGTTGTGAAGGTCTTTCAAAATAATACCATTACATGTAGTAATGATATGAAGTAATTTTTAAACATTTTTTAATTATTAGATAAGTCCTATTTAATCGGACTTTAATTCACTACTGGTCTTTCTCCTGCTTATCAAAATATTATCATGGATTTTAAATGCATGCATCTTAAAGGAAAGTTGAATTTTAAGCGAAATAAGTGAAAGATTTATACGTATTTTAAATGAAGTGTATACAATGCAAATTATAGCGATGTAAACAATGTTTGGTACTCTACCGCCAGTGCCGATCCATGACAAAAGCTCCACCAGCGGCTGAAAGGTTCTGTCCTCGAAACTGGTAGATGGGAGATGCTGGGTGTGAATACAATCACACCCGTCGGCCTAATGGTTTGGAGTTTTCCGTGGTTTTCTTCGAAACTTAAGTTCCCTTGCATAAATACGGATTAGATTCCCTTAAAAAGACCCCCCCCCCATGGAGGTCACTCCTCCGATTTTCTATATCCCTCGAGCAGATAATCGACCGACATACACACAATCAATCAATCTAAGAAAAAAAACACCTGAGAATTTAGAAACTACCAGATGTTTCAATATTATTTTAAAGAATTTGAAAATATCGAATAACATCTGTCACTAAAATGTTCATGAATTGCGAAATAACGTTGACTGAAATAAAAATTTTGATTAAAGTAAGTGATCTGTAATTAAAAATAAATTTATTTTTATTACACGGATAGTTATTATTATCGGGAAATCGATGACATTGTGACGGAATAAAAATTAAAATGTTTTCTGATAAACTACTAAATACCTGATGCATAAAAAAAAATATTCATATTCATAAGTTTGTTGCGGTAGTATATTTTGTTATATTTTGTGTTACCGTATTTACTCGTGTATAGGGCGCACCCCTATTTTACAAGTAAAAATGGTGATTTCTCAAAATCTCGTATATAACGCGCAACATAAATTTGATACGCTAATGAAGAATGACCAAAATAAATTTCAGTTTAAAAAAAAAAAAAAAAAAAAAAAAAAAAAAGATAAGAAAAAAAAAGGTCGAAACAAACATTACACCAGACCAGAAAACAAGACGAAAATGCATTTTAGACTTCGGGTTGTAAGAGAATGACGGGAAATAGGAATGAGTGACGGTAAAGAGAATTGCTAATTAGAGTTTACATAATGTCACTAGCTCTGTTGTATAAAAACTTCCGAGTTTTAATATATTCTTTGAATAATTTCTTGTTTCATTTGTATATCGTTTGACTGCATCCAACAGTAAAAATTTATTCCGTGTATAAGGCGCACCTAGGATTTTTGCCCTAATTTTTTGGAAAAAAAGTGCGCCTTAACACGAGTAAATACGGTACCACACGTATCAATAGTATTTTAAAGAATTTGAAAATATCAACTAAGATGTGTCACTAAAATATTCATGAATTGCGAATTAACGTTGATTGAAATTTCCATAGATAACTGTTATCCGTGCATTTTAAACAAGAAAATTGATTGAATTTTTTACGCACGTGTTACATACCGATAATGAAAAATTAAAAATAAATAGAAGAACCAGATGATTATATCAATTAAAAATACCTTTATTATTATTATTATAGAAAAATAATTAAAAAAAACAACCAAAAATTAAAAAATAAAAAATCAAATTCTTAGCCATATTACATAAAAAGTCATAATTATTGTACTTTATAAGTATCATTATTCATTTATTTTTTTTATGCTATATAACTCTTGGAGATTTTCGTTCAAAAAACCAAAGAATTCAGTGCAATTTTTTTTTTCTGAATTACGAAAGATCCAATATGAGGCACCAAAACAATATGTTCCTTTTCATTGAGATGTATTTTTATTACCTAAAATATAATATTCTTCCGTAATCTCTTGTGAAATTAAATTTCCTTTAAGAATATAATTGGATTTCGAGTTTAATTAAACGTATTCCCTAATTGATTTGCAATACTAAGTTTCTTTAAAACTAAATATCTTTTTCATTTCCTTTTTTGTGTATATCTGTTTTATTACACGAAAGAAAATTTTGCAGCCAATAAGAAATTAGGTTGAACAAATAACTCTTATAAAATTAAAAAGTAAGACATGAGAATGACTTCTTTCCTCAAGAGAAGTTTCAAAGTTTTGTCTCTTTTATGTACTTGATAAAATAAGCATTTAGTTTCTTTTTTTTTCCTTAGTATGAAAGAACTTAGGAAATAAAAATTTTAAACCTTTACTTTTTGTTTCAATTAACCACTTCATTGTGTGTTATAAGAATTGAATTTAGAAACAAAAGAGTTAAAGTTAACATTATTCGCACGATAATGTTATTGTTTGCACTTTTAAAACATAGTTTCAGTTATTTTCGAGTATCAGCTATTAGAAATAATAATAAATTGAGTAAAACAAATGAATAATTCGGTTCAGGATACTTGTGGATTTGAATATTTCCTGATTTTTTTGTAAATAATAATAATAATAATAATAATAATAAAATAAATACATAAATAAATAAAATAAATAAACAAATAAATAAATAAAAAAATCGGGATAACTGTTGATTTGAATATTCCTTAATTATTTTTTCTATTAAAAAAAAAGAAAAAACATTGGAAGGATAATGAATGTTTAAGAATATTTTTTTCTCTAATTCGGGGTCTGTTAAAGCCCAATCTGGGCAATACTCTGGATGCGTTACTCCAAAAATATCTGTATAATTCTGTCTGAGGAACGAAATAAGGTACCGAAACAATATCCCGTAAGACATGGTGACGTCTCACCAACGTCGTTGTGATGTCACATTGTGACTTTGCGACCATTGATTGTCGATATGACGTCACGTGACGTCGATGTGAAGTCACAGTGACTAAAATGTGAAGTCGTTATGGCCGTTTTAGAGCTTTTTTATGACGTCATATTGTGACCACACTGTGACGTCACAATATGACCAATTTGTGATAAGTGTGTCATTTGTAACTACTTTGACATTAAGATTGGGACGAAACATTAAGATTGCGACGATATTTAAATTGCCAGAAACATGTTTTTTAAAATAAATAACATATTTTGAAGAATATATGTAATTTTCCAAAAAAAATTAAGAAAGTCACATTTCAGCCACAATGTGACGTCACTGAGTGGTGGCATTTTCGTCAAAGATGTGATGTGACCAAAGTGACTCACAGTGACGTCATTGTGACGTCACTGTAACCATGCATGCTATGAGGGATGATTCGTTTTCATTGATATAAATTCTTACTATTCAAAAGTAATAATTTTTTGTAAATTTATGAAAAAAAATTTGTATGGTCAGGATGGGTAATGATGACCATATTAAACATTTTCAACATTGTTATTTTTTTTTTAATTTTTCTATTTGGAAAAGTAGTGTTTTAGGTGCATAGGAAATAACTTTGGATCTTTAACACTAGGACCACGGAACCGGGCCAATTTAATCCGGAACAAATGAATAACGGTCGATTCGAACCAGAAATACAGTAGAGTCTCAATATAATGAAATCAATCGTTCCAGTAAAAAATTCGTTATATAGAGAAATTCGATGTATAGAGAATGATGTTAAAAACTGTATTTAATATGTAAATTTTGAACAAATCTTATTTTTGATCTTTTTAATTAAGCATTTGAAATGTTTAAAAGTACATATTAACCTAAAATTTTATTTTTTAATTATTTAAGCTGTTTCAAAAAAGAGAACAGACATTTATTTGAAAGCTTAATGGAAATCAAATAAGGAAGACTTGCATTAATTTCAGAGGGAGAAATCTGTAATTTTTTGTTGTTCTGATTTTAAAATTGTTACGCTTTACAAAAAAAAAAAAAAAAAAAAAAAAAAAAAAAAAAAAAAAAGGCTCAAATTTTAGCAAGCAATGAAAAATTGTTAGTTAACACTTTCCTCCATTTGAAGGCCTTTCTTATGTGCCTCTCATTGATTCCTCTCTTATATGTGTAACAATCCAATTGACTTTGTTTTGAGAAGGATGTTGAAAGGTGTGTGGGAAGTGGGATGAACTCGTTGGATTTAAAGAACAAGGAGAGAAGTAATATTTATAAAAAAAAAAAAAAAAAAAAAAAAAAAAAAAAAAAAAAAAAAAACCTCAGCACTGAACGATAAATCAAAAATAAGTGATGGAAAATGATTCCATATGATTTCGAAGCTTTTTTAAAACTGAATAAATTAAGACCAATTTATGAAAAAAATCGTTACATGGAGATAGATATTTCGCTATATAGAGACTGTTTTTAATGTAATCATGCCAAAAGGGGACCGTTCCTACTAAAAATTCTTTATATAGAGAAATTCGATGTATGGAGTTTCGTTATAGAGAGACTCGACTGCATCTTTAAAAAGTAAGTTAGATAAATGATGCAGAAAAATAATTTAAATAAATGATTTAGTTTAAAGGGAAAATTCTGATGTGAAATATTTTTAGGAATCTCGGGGAAAAAAATTCCCTGGTTCTAGCGTTAAAAAGTTTTAATTCTCATAGATTCTCCTTTTCATTAAGTTAAAAGGATGGTTATAAAATAAATTAGCTTCCATCAAGAATTCACAATCACAAAAGTTTGGGATAATTAAGAACACTAGTGGGGGAATTATCATGACTATATTTCTTCTTTATACCTCCCTAAACACATTTATTTTGTATAAATAAGATCATTAGAACACCAAACTGACAAATACTTTTATCGAAAACTTTCGTAGACTTTGTTCAATTTGCTATTTGAAACTTGAAATTGCTCCAGGCAAGTGTTAAGAATACCTAAAATGAAAAAATTACATTATGAGGTTAATATCTAAGCCTGAAACAAAATTTTACTATACACAACTTTCTCCATTTAAGACGATGGTTACAATTGCTCCCTGGTCATAATTATCCCACACGAGCCTATAAGAATTTAATTAGATTTACAACTCAGTTAACCCTTTAACGCGCAGTGTTGCCGGGTCGGCAACACCTAAAGTTCCCCCTGTTTAGAGACAAAAAAAAAAAAAAAACTCCGTAAATATTTCAAAAACTACTCTAATGGCTTATTTAAATCTTTCTTATGAGTTCTAGATGGCAACACCTCAGAGAACAAACTCTACTATTTTTAAATAATAGGTAAAATGTTTTACTCTAATACGCGCTTCACAGCAATGCTCTTCTCACTGCGCTTATCAATGCTTAACTTATGGGAGGTTACCCCTTCGGCAACAGCTGTATAATTAAAATGGTTAGTGCAATCCTTACAAAACAATACCTGTGTACTCCTCTAGGCCTAAATAAATTGCCTATTTTTTTTCTTTAAATTCCAACTTTTAAGAGTAGTGCGCCGGGAAGAGTTAAACCATACTCAATATAATTGTTTTCAAAATTACTTTGCTTTAAAATTAAAGTGTTTTATTATTAAGTGTTTAACATTAATTTTTTATTTCTTCACAAGCATGTTGTCTTTTTTCATTTTCTCTCTTGTATTACGTAAAAGAAAATTTTAAAACCAATAAGAATTTAGATCGAACAATTATTTCGTATAAAATTAAAAGAGAAAACTTGTGAATGACTTCTTACCTCGGCGCAAGTTTAAAACCTTTATCGCTATTATGCACTTGATAAAACAAGCGTTTAGTTTCCTTTTATTTCTTGCAATGAAAGAACTTAGAAAATAAAAGTTTAAAGTCCTTATTTTTGTTTCAATTAATAGTTTCTTTTCTATGTTATAAAAATTGAATTTAGAAACAAAAGAGTTAAATTTAAAATTGTTCGAAAAATAATGTTATTGATTTCAGTTTTAAAATATAATTCTAGTTATATTTTCGAGTTTCAGTTATTACAAATAATTCTAACTTAAATAAAACAAATGGATGACTCGGTTCGGGATGACTGTTGAATTGAATATATAATGATTAGTTTTCTAATAAAAAAGAGAAAAAAACTAAATCTTTGAATCATAATGAATGTGTAAGTATCGAAAATGTTTCTTATTTGGGGTCAGTTAAGAACAAAGTAAGACACCAAATCAATATGATTTGTTTTCATCGAGATAAATTTTTAAGCAGTATTTTACTACTAAAGTAGTATTAGTATTAGTTACTAAAGTGGTATTTTACTGTAAACTTATGGGAAATAAAATTTTGTTCAAGAATTTAATTGGATTCTGTTTTCATTTAAATCGTACTCAATATAGTTATTTGTTTTCAAAAATACTTTTCTTCACAACTGAAGTGTCTTCATTTTATTTTTTAACACTAGGACGCCCGGAAGGAGTCGATTAGACGCTAATCATATGATTAAATTTCCGTTCGAACTAGAAATTTGCTCTTGAAATAAGTTAAATTTAAACCACACAGATTTACGTTTATTAAATCAATTAAATAATTTTGAATAAAAATTCTGGTATATAATATTATTATCAAACTTGAGTGAAATTTCCGGACGTTCTAGTGTTAACAAGCATTTTCTGTTTTTTCCATTCCTATCTTCTATTACGTATAAGAAAATTTAAAAAACAATAAGAATTTAGACTGAACAAATAATTCGTATGAGATTAAAAAAGAAAACTTGTGAATGCCTTCTTACCTCAGCACAGGTTAAAAAACTTTATCGCTTTTATGAACTTGATAAAACAAGCGTTTAGTTCGCTTTTTTCTTACAGTGAAAGAACATAGAAAATGAAAGTTTTAAACCCTTCCTTTTACGTGTTACGAGCATCGAATTTAGTAATAAAGGAATTTAAGTTACGTTTTAAATCTGTAATTTTGAAAATCGAAAATGAAGTATGATTTTATATAAATTTAAAACACTTAAAATTTATGTAAAAATTTAAAATGCAATTTATTTAAAATTTTAAAATTTAAAATTTATTTAAAATTTAAAATATATTCCAGAAAGTACTCTTTATAGTTGTTAGATACATATACTTTTATGTGTTACAAGCATCGACTTTAGTAACAAAAGAGTTAAAGTTAACTTCGTTTCTAACCTGTAATTTTAAAAATCGAAAAAAAAGGGTGGCTTTATTTAAAATTTAAAATACTTAAAAGTTATTTGAAATGTAACTATTTAAATTTTAAAATTTAATATTTTTTTATTTAAAATTTTGAAATTTAAAATGTATTTAAAATATTAAATATACATTCTAGAAAGTATCCTTTAAAATTGTTATATACACATTATCATAATTTTATGTGTTACATGCATCGATTTCAGTAATAAAAGAGTTAACGTTAGCTTCCTTTTTAATCTGTAATTTTGAAAATCGAAAATAAAGTGTGGCTTTCTTTTAATTTAAAATACTTAAAATTCATTTGAATTTAACTATTTAAATTTTAAATTTATTTTATTAAAAATCTTAATTTAAAATTTTATTTAAAATTCAAAATATATTCTAGAAAGTATCCTTTAAAAATTTTTAGATACATATACTCATACTTTTATGTGTTACATGCATCGAATTAAGTCACAAAAAAGTTAAAGTTAACCTCGTTTTTAATCTGCAATTTTGAAATTTAAAAATAAAGAGCGGCTTTACTTAAAATTTAAAACACTTAAAAAATTATTTTGATTATTTAAATTTATTTAAAATTTAAAATTCTGTAAAGTTTCCTTTATATTTGTTAGATACATATATTCATAATAATTAATATTTTTAAAATAATTTTTATGATATTTTTGATTTTTATAATATATTTATTGTTGTTTCAATTGCAACAGAAAAAATATTATTATGAAATATTAAGATAAAATACTATGTGTATACACTTCAGTTGGTTTTTTCCTACAAAAGAAAACTATGGGTGACATTATGATAAATTATAAAAAATTCTATGGAATATCTGCCATATTGTTTGGATGTATATACTGAAATATTTTCATTTTTTTTTCCTTTTTGATAGTATTGCAATAATTGTTTATTTCACAAAATGAAAAAAAAAATAGAGAAATATATTTAAGATATTTCTTTATTTAAATTATATGATTGTCTATATTATAATTTTTTTAAACTTATCTTTTTTCTTTTTAAAATCCGAATTTGGAAATTAAAAAAACATAATGTATCCTTATTGAAAAAAAAATTTGTTCTATGTCTGCGGTATTGTTTGGATACATATCCTGACAAAGATATTACTTTCTTTTAAATAAAGTTGTTGATGATATTAATTTTAATAGAATTTTCATTCTTGCATTTTTTTTTAAAGGAAAGCATAACTATAAAAGCCCTCTAATTTTGATTATTTCTCTGGAAATCTGGATTTTGGAAAATAGAAAGAAAATTTTTCTGAAATTTATTATGTTAAAATTACGTTATTTATTTTCTTTTTAAAACGTTATTAAAAACATCAGGTTTACGAAATGACTAAAAAGTGTTAGAGAAAACCATTCTCATTGATTTCTTGGGTTTATTAGCAATAGCGTTTGAGAAATTCTACTCACATTGCTGAAAGATCATGTCGAAATATGAAATATATGCATCGTTTAAATATATTTTTATATCTTAACTCTTTGGCAAAATTATTAGGCTATTTTAAGTAAATTTAATTTCCCTATTTACTACCTTTTCCAAAGATTAATGAATTTATTGCTTTAAATTTTCAATCTTTTTTTATTATTAATGTGTTGATACACTTTTTATGGCGCAGTTTTTAATATTTTACTGAAATTCGCATGCAATGATTTAAATCTTAGTTAAAAGTTTTTTTCATATTTATAATAATCACTTGTAAATAGTTTATACGTATATATATATATACATATTTATATGTTATTTTACAAGAATTCTTATTATTTGTGCTGTTTTTAGAATTGGCAAATAGAGTGGAATTTCTCAAAGGTTCCTGCCAATAAATGCAAGAAATGAACGATAATGGCTTTCACTAAATTTAACACTTTTTAGTCTTTTCTTAAACCTGGCGTGCTTTTAATAACACTTCCAAAGGAAAATAAAAGACAGAATTTTTAACATACCAATTTAAAATAACAAATTCTCTAAAATCTCTCTATTCAAAAATAAAAATAAAAAAGGATCTAAATATGTTATTTGAAATGTCAAAAATTTTGCAATACATATTCTTTTGCAAAAGTTACAAAAACAAGCATCACGTTTACAAAATGAATAAAAAGTGTTTATACATAAGAAAATTATTCTCATGGATTTAAAAGATTTATTAGCAGGAGATTCGCGCATTTCTATTCCCATTTCGAAAAAAGACATTAAAACTTAAAAATGCTATTTTTTACGAAATGTTTAAAAGCTGCATGCGAATTTATACGGAATATTTGTTAAATGGAATTAGATTTTTTTAAATAATATTATTGTAGAAACGGTAAGATTTAAAAAAAAAAATCTTATTATAAAAATGATTTATGAAAACAAGTATCCTGCAATTTTATTTGCATATGAATAACAAGATTAATGGATATTTCTACGCATACGAAGTATTTCGAGGAATTCCTGTATGTGACTTTCTATCGAAATAATATAGTACAAGAAAGAAATAAAGATAGAGGATCAAATCTTGTATGTAGTGAAAGTAATAATTTATATTTTATTTATGGAATCGTATGATATTCAACATTAATACTCAGTCATGATCTCAAATACTCAAGTAAATCAAAGATTTATCCTAAGCATAGATATAATACGAAATTGCTAAAAAATATTGAAGATATGTAATATTTTCTAGATTATATTATGAATATTTTAATAGAAACATCTTCGAGTTTAAAGATTCGTCATAAGTTATGAGAAGTTTCAGTAGAAATACATTTTATTATCCAAATATATTCCCTTATTGCGATCAAAAAATATTTCTGCTACGTAAACATATATAATCCAGTAATCCCATTATAGAACGGGGAATATCACAAAATTTCAATTGCAGGTGAAACAATTTTATACTACCTCGCACCACTATTTCTAGACAAACATTTTTTGCATATGCTTTCAGTGTGACTAAAATTTTAAAGGTTTCCCAGATACACTCTTATTTTGGAAGAGGATGATTGAGTTTCCCTCAACCCTCATATAAACTAATCTCTCTTTGTTTGTTTCTGTCTATATAAAAAAAAAATACTGTTATACTGCTAGTGTTTAACTAATTTTACAATTTTTTTTTAATGTATGGTCTCTGTAAAGAGTCTTTTTTTTCTTTATTTGGGGCACCTCTTCGGTAGCTTTTTCTTCCTTGCTTTTTTTAACTTTATGAAATCTTTTTTCCTGAAATATTTTTTTCGATGTATTTATTTTTCTTTTTCCTTAATTTAAAATATTACTCTATCTTTTTTACTATGTTAGCTAATCTTATGTATATTAATTGTGGCTTGCCACAACTATACAATATTTTTAATTTTTTCTTATAGCTCCCCTTGCAACACGCCTTATATAGTTACTCTGGATATAAAGTTGATTCATCAACTAGGAGATCCAATTCAACGATTACATTGTTCATTGTTAAAATTTTAAAGGCGCAATTTTCAATATATTTTCTCTGTTTAAAATGTAATCATTTAAATGCGATTTAAAAGGTTTTTTTTCTATTTATAATAGTCACGTGTAAATAACTTACATCTGTATATGTATTTTTTTATGTAAAGGAAATTATATTATTTGTGCTATCTATAGGATTGGTTACAATTTAAAATAACAACCTTATCTGAATCCCTCTATTCCAAAAAAAGGGAACTTAATGAGTAATATGAAATTATATGAAATAGGATGAATGATCAGTAATATGAAATGTTTAAAAATTCTCCAACTTATTTCCTTTTAAAAAAGTTATATATATATATATATATATATATATATATATATATAACATCATGTTTACGAAATGAATAAAAAGTGTTTATGTACAAGAAAACGATTATCATGGATTTAACCCTTTCCTGCACACAGTGCCCGATCTGAGATACCAAATTTTAATTCCAAACATGCAAACGCCACCAATAATATTTCAGTAAAATTTTGCTTTTACAATAAAAGCTTAAATTAGGGGATTCAAAATATCTAAAAAATTCGTTGGTGAATTCCGGTGTCAGCCGATGATTTCACATTTTACTAACAGATTTTGCCCGTGCCGGAAAGGGTTAAAAGATTTGTTAGCAGGAGTTTTGTGCATTTCTATTCCCATTTCTAAGAGATATTAAAACTTGAAAATGTTATTTTTTACGAAATGTTTAAAAGCTTCATGCAAATTTATACGGAATATTTGTGAAATGAAATTAGGATATTTTTTTACTTGTAGTCTTATTATAAAAATGATAAGATTTAAAAAAATCTTCTCATAAAAATGATTTATGAAAACAAGTATCTTACAGATTTATTTGCATATGAATAACAAGCTTAATGGATATTTCTACGCATACGAAGTATTTCCACGAATTCCTGTATGTGACTTTCTATCGAAATAGTATAGTACAAGAAAGAACTAAAAATCGAGGATCAAATCTTGTATGTAGTGAAAGTAATAATTTATATTTTATGTATGAAATCGAGTGATATTCAACATTAATACTCTCTCACGAACTCAAATACTGAAGTAAATCAAAGATTTATCCTAAGCCATGTATAAAGTATGAATAAAAAGAATAGATTTAATACAAAATTGCCACGAAAGCTTGAAGATATGTAATATTTTCTTACTTATCTAGTGAATATTTTAGAAGAACAAAAAATATCTTTGAGTTTAAAGAATAAATATTTTAAAAGTTATCATTATAAGTTCGGGGAAAATTCAGTAAAAGTACATTTTATTATTTAAAGACATTGCTTTATTGCGATCAAAAAATATTTCTGCTATGCAAAGATGTGAAATTTTGGTGACTGCATTAAATAGCGTGGGACATCACAAAGTTTCAATTACATGTGAGAATATTTTTATGCTACTTCGCGCCCCTTTTTCTAGACAGATATGTGTTTCATATGCTTTGAATGCAAATACAATTTATATGGCGCTATTTTCAATAATATTTCTAAATTTTATATGTAATGATTTAAGTCTGATTTATAAGTTTTTTATACAGTGAACACCAGTGTTGCCAGTGGGCTACTTCTTTTCAATTCAGATTTCTTGACTGACACCACTTTTTTGAAACGGTAAAATTGCTCTTGTTTATTCTGTGATTAAAAAGTCATTAAATAAGGCGAATGATACTATTTAAAAAAAAAAAAAATGCGAATCAAGTATTTGAATTTAAAAAAAGTAGCCCATCTGGCAACACTGGTAAACACACATAGTAGTATGAATATTCACTTATATAGTGAATATTCTAGTTTAAAAGAAACATATTTGAGTATAAAGATTACATATTTTATAAGTTATCATCATAAATTCTGAGAAATGTCAGTAAAAAATCACTTTATTATTCAAATAACTTACTTTAATGCGATGGAAAAGTATTTCTGTTACGTACTTAAAGATATTTAATCCGGTGATGACACTACATATCGTGGGTCTATCGCAAGTTTCAATTACAGGTGAATATTTTTAATGCTACTTCGCACTACTTATTTAACACAAGAATTTTTACATACGCTTTTAGTACATTTGTAAAATAAACATTCAAAGAAATATATATTTTTTAAAATAGTGGTTGAAATAGAATATCAAAATATTCGTCAGTAATTGAAACTTTGCGATACCCACATTAGAAAATGTGGTACTACTCTGTTATCCCGTCGACCAATTTCGCCAAATTATACAAATCGCCAAACTAATAGCCAAATTATACACAGTGATATAATTTTTATTTTATATAACGAAAAAACAAATAATTAGTTGACTATTAATAAAAATATTAATAAAAATTCGAAATAAAATTCACTTAATCACATTTTAAACACGTGAATCATATTTAATATAATTGAATGTGACATTCATGATCATCCATTATTGGCATTTAATCTTATAGTTTGGCGATAATTTTTTGATCGACGGGATAACCTAGTAGTACTGAAAATATCTAGGATAAATTCTATTATAAAAAATTATGAAATGAAGTTTTATTTTAGAATATTTCCACGAATGCTTGTAGTGTAAATCGCATATTACGAGTTTTAGCTGCCAGTACTTTAGAACTAAATATCTAACTTTTTATTTTGGAAATATATCATTAATTAAATAAAGCCAATCGAATTTTTCAACAATAACGTAGACTAGCTAGCATAGAAATTGTCCACTATGTGGCATACATTACGGCAATCAATGGAATCAGCCTTCAATTACAGTGTAAAAATCTATCTTTTAAAATTTTTAGTCTTTGCTAGACTGCGAAGGCGAAAATAATAGTAGTTTATAGTAGTTAATTGTAATTCAAATTTTATACATACAGAATGTTTCAAAATTGACAAGTGCATTTGCAAAATTAATACACGAAAAAGAAAATGTGTAAGAAGTGCACCATTTAATACATTCTAGATAGGAAACAAGTAAAATTTCATCAACATAAAATTTCAAGTTTAGTTACGAAATTCTTCCACTGATGACTCTGCAGCAGATGTGTGAAAGTTGCAGGAAAACGGATTCCGCCAGATTATCATTCGATACTTTACCGTCTTGCTGATATTGCTTTTCCTTCAAAAATTGCAAGCTGTGGAGAAAGTATTTATTCGCTATAATAATGGGTTGTTCCTACGTTGGAATTTTTCCTCCTGAACATCAATATTTCTTACACAATGCGCAGTTTTCAAGATTTTAAACGCAATAAAATAACTGAAAAAAATTATTATGAATGCTCTTGAAGAAAAAAATTGCAATTAGATTGGCACTACGCGCTATGCGATTTCTTGACTACAACTTCCGTTTTCAGAACACTCTGATTTTTGTAAACAGAGTGCAGCCGATTTTTTGTTTGGATTAGAATGATTTGATTTCGGTAAAAATATGTGACTATTATAGTCGAAAGAAGATATGAAAGTGGAGTATTATGTCTCCCAATGATTTAAAGTTTGTAAATAATGTAATTAGGACTGTAAATACTTTTTTATTTCATTAAATATCAAGTTAAAGAAAAGTTTAGAAGAAGATTTATTCTGTTTCGATTTCACCTATGACATGCATTATTTCTTCTTTAGAATTTATTCGATAGATAACACATTTAGACTGTTTTTATAGATTATTTATGATTATATTTTCGAAATATGATTTACTCGACCTTGATAACTTCAAATGAAACCTTGATTTGATATAGATATTTTTTTTCACTCTGTTACAAAATTTTCAGCGGACTGGAATTGTCAATAAAGATGATGCTGCAAATGTCAGGGCAAATGTCCTAATGCAACTCATGCGCCACAGATTCGAGAGGTTTTCATATAAGATTCTAAACTACCAAATAAATAGTGCTATTTTCATAAATGCACTCTAGATGTTCACAAAAGCAACAGAACAGCAACTGGTTTTTGCCGAAGTCTAGATAGGAAACATTTGTCTCTCTGAAGTTTAAGTTTTCATAAACTCATATAAATAGTTTACTTATATTTTTCTATAAACTAAAATAAAAATCATAATTTTAATTATGATTTTTATAACATATAAATAACTTTTCATTTAAAATAAAATGAAAACATATAATTTCACTATTTCAAATGCTAACACTTTTTTTTAAGTATTATAAAACAGGTATAATATTGTTAAATCAATATGAAGTGCATTACTTATTATATATAAAACACCTGCAAGGATTTAAAAGATTTATTATCGGAAGTTTTTGAGCAATAAAATTATAATTTCCAGAAGAAATTAGATCTCGATATGTTTTTCCTTTGAAATTTTTAAAGGATGCGCGTAAATTTATAACTTTAGAAATGCTATAAAAAAGTAATGTCTTAACTCAGAAATGATTTATGTAAACAAGAACTTGCAGTTTTATGTACGTATACTCATCAAAGTTTAATCAATATTTTTCTCCATAAAGGGGAGCTTTTGAAAGGAATTTTCTGATGAAAGAGTGGAGGGCTAGATGGAAAATAGATTCAATGATTTTTTTAAAAAAATTGCAATTGAAATTAGTCACATTAAATTTTATGTGAAAAATGCATATGTGAGGCATTTTCACAAAATTTTAAATTTCAGTGATAAAAATCTGGTGTAGTGAAACTGAACAAAATAACATTTTATACTTATAGGCAAATGCATTAATGATTTAAAATAAGAAATAATTGGCCAGCAGTGACGATTTTACTTTTTTTCAACTGAGGTTTTAGTTAATCTTCCGTGTTTAAAGTTCCTTATCGTTCCCAAGACATTTCACCTAGCCAAACCTTTTAACTAACTTTTTTAACCTTTATAAAGTTTCTTACATTTTTTTTACATATAATGAATGTTGATAGTACTCTTAAAATATTAAAGTAAGAAATAATAACAATGTAGTATTTTTAGTACAAAATTGGGGTGTAAAACTTTTCCTGAAAGGATCTAACGAAAATGATGGTAAATGTAAAAGATACGATATGAAAAAAAGAGAAAGTGTAAGGAGGGACAGTCAGGAAAATTATCACCTCTTTTTATTCAAATCATGTTATGGCAAAGTTTTAAGTGTTAAGACCATAATTTAATGTTTTTTGCAACATCTATTTACACTGGTTAATATAGATATATACATTACTTTAAAAAGTGCAGGGATAAACCTTGAGAATGGTAAGAATATCAATAAAGCCACAAAGAATTTTAGCCATGCTTCTGCATGAGTAATAAATGTGAAAAAAAATATATATAGTGGATGAATCTGGAGTTATTTTCCGTATAATTTTAGCAAAACAGAGGTAAGGAATCTAGCAGCCAGGGACATAGTTTAATAAATATTAAGAAATAAAAATATGCGCAGGTTAATTTTTTGCTACATATTAATAAAAAACAATCGTCCGAGTTTTTTGGGGAAAAATTCATACAGATAGCTTCAATCTTAAACACCAGCAGCATCACATAAGGAATTTCATGGTACAATTTTGACCGTCAATATTGTCCAAAGGTTATTTATCTAATATTGTTATATAGTTATGCAATAAAATATTTTCCAATTTCCCAAAACGAAAGAAAGAAAAGAAAAAAATAGAAAAAGGAAAAAAAAAGAAGTGAAAAATAAATGGAAAATTAAGAGGATTAAGTACTAAATAAACCCTTATTATTCAGGGACTTAAAAGTCAAAATTAGGTGATAATGCCACATATTCCAAATAATACTATTCCTTTCTCAAATACACGAGCAAAAATAAATTAAATATTTACCTTAATTGAAGATTAGAATTTATGTGAATGACTAATAAATAAATAAATAAATAAATAAATAAATAAAATAAATAAATAAAGATAACTTGCGCAGATGCTTGAGGCTTAGATATGGAATATTTCGGTGAATTCAAAAACATATTTTAGGTTACATAAATTACAATTAAATAATATCATGAGAAATGCTTCATAATAATTTTTACAAGAGCAGTTTCAGTATGTAGAAAAGGCATTAGTTTATCTGAGTCACAGGCTGTTTCTGCTTCGAAAATAAATAAAAATAAGACATTAAAAAATCATTTTGATTTATTTAATTAAATATTCCTTGCTGGTATATTTGAAGCTTGCATATGGAAAATTTCGGAAAATTAAAAAAAATATTTTTTAAGTTACGGAAATACAATGATCTAATAATATCATTAGAAATACTTCGTAATTAAGTTTACAAAAATAATTTTAGTATATAGTAAAGACATTAGTCTATCTGAGTCAAAAGTTCTTTCTGCTTCGTAAATAAATGAAAATAAATGATTTAAAGGTAAAAAAAAATCATTTTGATTTATTTAATTAAATATTCCTTGCAGAGATGTTTGAAGCCTGCATATGGAATATTTGAAAGAATTAAAAAAAAATATTTTATGTTTTAGGAATTACAATATAATAATATGAAGAGAAATTCTTCATAATTTTTACATAAACAATTTTAGTATATAGTAAAGGCAATAGTTTATCTGAGTCACAAGCTATTTCTGCTTTTTAAATATATGAAAATGCGTGTTAGTTAATTTATGAACCATGGTTATTTTTTAAGTTTTATTTTGAAATGTTGCAATATTTTTTTTAAACCTTCTAAGTTACAAAGTAAATTTATCAGAAAATAGACACCGAGTATAAAAGATATATCGTCTAAAATATATGCGAAAAAATAACCGTAAATCATATATCATAAAAATTTGCAAAAATTGTGTATAAGCTACGATTTTTTAATAATTAATATGTATTATTTTATTTCAAAAATAAAGATATATAATTTTGTTAAGTTATGATATAAAGAAAAGGCATTATGTTATTAAATCTCATGATCTTTTTTTTTAAATATTGGCATATTTTTTACTTATTTTTTTATGTACAAAGTCACTTAAAATGCGAAATTTCTATTAAATTCTTCTGTGGAAAACTTAAGAAATAAATTTCAAAAAACTAAATTATTCTTATTTTTTTTTTTAATTTGTTATATTTACTTGCTCAAAATGAAGCATCTTATATTAAGGATATTTAAAAGGTTTAAAATGTTTTCTTCTTTGTCTTACTTCAATAAAAATAAACAGCTTCCATAGGGAATGAAAATGAAGCGTTTTACTTATGTATATACTTCAAAGATTTACATGGATTTCAAAGATTTATTATCAAGGATTTTTACGCTATGCCATTCTCATTTCTGAATCATATTTAGACGTCTAATTCCTTTTTTTTTTTCAAGTTTTTGAAAGCTTTTATGTTTATTTTGCATGCAAATTTATGCATTGTGAAGTGGAATTAAGATATAAACTAAGATTTTATTTCAGAAATAAGTAATGAAAACGCATATTTTGCTTTTTACTTCTTATAAGAATATAAAGACTACATTTAATGGATATTTTTCTGTGTAAAGTGGATTTTCTCCACAGAGAGTTGTTAGAAATAAAAAAAAGGCTTTTGAAATCGATATGTTATAAGAGAAAATAACAATTTATAATTAACAGTTGTGCTCGATTTAAAGATTTCTTTGGGAACTACAAACTTTATTCGTTATCTAGGGGTTATTCGTAATATCGGGGTCGAAAACGAAAAATAAATATATCGGCACTTAACTAAAGGAAAAGCCCTAATAAGCCCTTACGCAAAAACATCCATAATTAGAAATTGTGCACTTTTTTATTCAACAGCTAAAAATACAGCGAACAACTCGCACTAATTAATTTTTAATTTTAATGAGAATGTGTAACAAATGTTTGAGAATTTCTTTGATTCTTGATTGGAAAAAGTTCTTTTTTGACTTGATGGTGAAAAGAAAATATTAAATCAATTACACCCTGCTGTTTGAGGTATGTTTTAGCAGTTTCCAAACCATATAAAGCATGAGAAAATATAATAGATTTACTGGGAATTTCATAATCGATTTCTGAATCAGAATCGCTATACATCGGACCTGACAAATTAACTACTTCATTAACTTACGTTGCACAAGCAAACAGTCTGTCATCACATGTGACATACAGGGTGTCCAGCAAATAACACCCTGATTTCAAATTTAAATTTCTCAAAAACAAATATCGATAGAATTATGAGGTAATCGGTTTGGTTATTAGGAAAGCTGGAAAAATATTATACAGAAGTTTCGAAGGGTAGATATTTTGAAAAGATTATGTTCTGATTGCAAAGATTGCTTGACTTAACATTTTTCTCACTTTAAATTGCTTGGTTTGAATGAGATTTTGGGCGGACAACGTCATATTTTAAAGTTTTTTGGAACGAAATTTTTGGAATTTTAGAATTTCAAAAATTTAGTTCTAAAAATATGGCTAAGTACCCCGAAAAACTCGTTCTCTACAAGCAATCTAAAGCAAGAAAAACGTCAAGTCGATCATTCTTTGCAATCAGAACATAATCTTTTCAAAATATTCACCGTTCGAAACTTTAGTATAACAATTTTTACAGCTTACCTAATAAAGAAACCGTTTACTGCATAGTTCTATCGATTTTTGTTTTTGAGAAATTTAAATTTGAAATCAGGGTGTTATTTGCTGGACACCCTGTATTTGTTAAATTCTATCACAGGAGCGATGTCTTTCCATTTAACTTCTTCTGAAGTAGTGATATCTTTATCATTTTAACCACTTCCCATTTCTGTAAATGAAAATCCCACTTTGTGAAAACATTTTCTTATCTATTTTTAGAAACTTTTTCCCAAGATTCTTTCATAAAATATAGAACATGCAAAACATTGACTTTGTACTCTATTTACCGCATTTCCCTCCAACGATGCTAGAATTTTATCATAAACAACTTTCTGTAATTAACTTTCCAATGTTTTTTTAATCAAAATAACAAAAAAATTGTTTGACTATTGAAAAGATTCGTTAATTCGAGGTTTATTATTCATTAAATAGGGAGGGGTGGTTGCGTTCATTTTAGACGGGAAAACAGAAAAAAATTTGTTAAATCACCAAATTCTTTAAATAGGCATCCGATTGCATGTGTAATTCGATATATTATAAGATGTTGATTCTTATTCTTCAATGTGAATATTAAAGTAACACAACGATTTATCCCACGCAATATCAAAAATGTATGTTGAGTATAAACATTTAAAATCCTTCACAAATTATTTGTGACTTAAAATTTAACACATAAAGATGATCTTTTAATGGTATTGGAAGTATCTTAGAGGAAATTGAAAACGTAATGTAAAGGGATAATCTTAAGATACCAAACAGCACACTAGGTCAAAATTGATTTATAATAACAAGAATTTTGTAATCTTATTTACGTATTGCTTGAGTTTATTGGGTATTGTACTGCATTAAAAAGATTTTCTGGATGGTATTTGCACTAGAAGTATGTAATACTACCAATAAAAAATTAAATAACGTTAGAAAAAGGTCGAGGATAAAAAATCACATTATAGTTACTATTTAAGTATTATTTAAGACAAATGAACAGTAGCTAAAATATTTAATTTAGGAACCAAAAATGTGTATCCAGTGTTTATAAATTTTTATTAAGTTATAATATATGTGAGATTTTCAAACTTTTTTTTAAACAGGGTCTATTTTGCAGTTACCACCATACTATGGTGAAATCTCGTACCAACATTTGAACCTTCCTTTTGCAATGTTGTTCTAACTGTTGGAATTCTGCTTCAACCAGAGATCCAAATGTTTGTACAAGGATTCATTATCTAATGGCGGCAACTACTGAGCACCAAAATTTGGTCCAAACTAGGGCAATATTTTTAACAGTGTACTTACCTTAAAGACCAGCCTTATATATATATCTTTTAAAGATTTCATACCGGGGAATTTTACGGAGCATTATACCATTCGAATTTCCGACATTCATTTTTTTTTGTAATAAATTATGCATTATGAAGGATATTTATAAAAAGCATATTAGATTTTAATTCTCAATTGATAAAAATAAAAGAAAAATGTTACTATTCACTTTAAGCATGAATATCTGAATTAAGTTTAATGCATTTTTTATTATCTAAAATTTATCTATAACAGAGTGTATTAAATGCCGTTTTCATAAAATTGAACAAAAAATCAAGATACAACTTTCCAAGTAAAATAATAATTATTTTTTATGTATAAATAAATGTTCAACATTAACGTGTATTCTTAAATACAAACAATAAAGTAAGAAAATCTATATTTATAAGTATTGAACAAAAAATATACATTGAATGTATATTTTTTTAAAATTTACTAAAAAATTCAGAAATATGTGTCTTGAAATAAAGAGATCGGATAATTATATGAAATTTGAAGATATCTTGATTAGGTGGAAATCCTAATCTATTTAGATTATTGAAAAAGTGTGTATTGATATTATTCTTAATTAATTGCAATCCCTAGGTACTTTTTTTCTTCCCAACTATTAATAACATATACGCTTAAAAAAATGAAATAATTCCTTTAAATTATGAAAACACTTTATATTTTTAAATACGACTTTAATAGTTTATCAACATCTTCATAGCTGTTTTTTTAAATATTTTATATCAATACATCGTTAGCATATTGATATAAATGGCTCACTGAGTATCCCATTACGGACACAATTCAATGTTATATCTAAACAATCAATTTAGATATAACATTCTCTGGTCATCGCATTTATACAAAATAATGTGAAATAAATCAATCACAAATTGAATCTTTTATATTACTAAATAAAAGTAAATTTGAAAAAATAATCTCTGTTCTTTTATTATAAAATAATGCGTAACATTTTAATTGATTATGATTATCAAATTCTACTTAAAATAAATCTTAAATTTACAGCATTCTGAATGAAGTCAAGTTTGTATATTTTAAATGATCTTTGGTTATTTACGATACCTCTTCTCATCGAAATTAATACAAAATCTTAAAAGAGTATGACCTCAATTTAAATTATCGATTAAATATAAAATTGAGGAGAAATGTATTCAATGTACATTTAAATAATTCACTCCAACTCTATTCGTTAATCAGTGAAGAAATTTAAGCAAATATCTAACATGGGTGATTGATTTTCTATCGTTAAATGCCAGATAAAAATGAATTTTAGCTACCGGTTCAATATTTAAAAAGTTTATTTTCTGGTGATAGATTAAGCTCGACATTACAGAATTCGATTAGCGATTTTAAAAAGGTGAAGAAAAAAAAATAAACAGACTTTTTTTTAATGGACGTGACGTTTTTTAAGTAACTAAAGCATTAGAGATAGTTTTTTCATTTAATATTTATGTTTAAGACGATTAAAACATTAAAGGTAAACTTTAAAGATTGATAGAATAATATTTTTTCGTGTACGTTTGATTTTTTCAAATATTTTGTAAGAATATGTCATTAGTACTGAATATATGATTCACTCTCAATTACTTGGATGTAGCATTCTCTGGTCATCGTATTTACACAACAATATGTGTAATACACGAATCACAAATTGAATTTTTTATTACTAAATAAAAGTAAAATCAAAATATTAATGTTTGTTTTTTTATTATGAAATTATGCTTAACATTTTAATTAATTATAAAATTCTACATAAAAAAAAATTATAAATATACAGTATTCTGATCGGATTCAACTTGTCATATTTTTAATGATCTTTGGTTATTTACGATACCTTTCCTCATCGAAATTAATACAGAATCTAAAAGGAATATGACCTCAATCGAAATTATTGATTAAAAATTAAATTAAAGTGAGATATTTTCAAGGTATTCAAATAATTCAGTCTAACATTATACGTTAATCTCTGAAGAAATTTAAGCAAATATCTAACATGATTGATTGATTTTATATCGTTAAACGCCAGATAAAAATAAATTTTAGCTAGCGGTTCAATATTTAAAAAGTTTATTTTCTGGGGATAGATTAAGCTGGACATTATAGAATTCGATTAGTAATTTTTAAAATGCTGAAAAAAAAATTAAACAGACGTTTTTTAATGGGGGTGATGTTTTTTAAGTAACTAAAGCGTTAGAGATAGTTTAAAGTCTTTCATTTAAAATTTATGCTCAAGATGATTAAAACATTAAAGGTAAACTTTAAAGTAACATAGAAAAATATAATTTTGTCTAAGCGTGTTTAGTACCAAATGAAGCGTTGAAACTTAAAAATAATGTATATTAATATATATTAATCTGTAGTTTTTAGACATTAAATAACGATTATTTACAAACAAGATACAGGAATTGTTTTAAATGGGGATAATTAATGGTTTTGACCTTTCTCATGAAATTAGTTACTAGTTATATAATGATTATCTAAAAAAAAACCTTCCTGACCTTAAATTACGATTAACTATGTGTTAAGAGTGTTAGTGGTTTATGGGAATTTTGATAAATTTATTTTTTAAATTGCTACTACTGTTATCCAAATAAAATAGATAACTTGGATCAGTACATTCAAAAGCGCCAAATATCATCGCATTAATATCTATTTACATTATTACCATAATTACCTGCGTATAATCCACGGATCAAACAATTATTTTTCGACCCGGAATTTGTTTTAAAAGAAATGTAACTACTTAGATCGCCGTAAATATTTGTCTTCAATCATTAAAAAAATTTTCTGAGTCCAAAAAGAATTGTTTGATCTGCGGATTATACGTAGAATATTACGGCAACCTTTTGCCGGGCGCCAAATTTTCATCACATTAGCAGGAGCGCATTGTAAATTGTACAACAGGAGGAAAACATTCAATTATTGCTGTTTTGTTTTAATTTTACATATAATTTAGCATACAAATATCATATAAATTTTCTCTGGTTACAATTTATCGAAGTGTTTCGCAATACACTTAGATTTATTTTGTTATAACATATTAAAGCAGGCGTGAATTTTGTTTTAAAGCAAAAAGAAAGCGAATGTTGTACTTTTTACAACGGCGCGCCAGCCGGAAGGTTAAAAAAGTGTGTATTATTATTTTTTTAATTAATTGCAATCTCTAAATACTTTTTTCTTCTGAATTATTAATAATATATTTGTTTTAAAAAAGGAAATACTTCTTTTGAATTATGAACATATCTTATATTTTTTAATACGTTATTAATAGTTTATTAGCATTGTTTTACTTGATTTTCTTAAATATTTTACAACAATATCTCATTATTACAGAGAACATTTGCAAATTCTGATTTCTGAATGTAGCATTTATTGGTCATCGCATTTTTAATTTAATATTTTATATTACTAAATGAAAGTAAATTTAAAATAGTAATCCTTGTTCATTTATTCTAAAATAATGCGTAACATTTTAATTGATTATCAAATTCTACATAAATTAAATTGTAAACATACTGTATTCTGATCGGATTCATCTTTGTACAGCTCATATTCAAAATATTAGAATAATTACCTTTTTTTTTAGAAATTGAAAATATCGTTTGGTAATTTAATGTCTTTTAATGAAAATATGCAAACGATATTTTTATTAAGAACTTATTGTTGATTAAACTTACTTGTTATCTTAAATTTAATATCATTTTTGAAAAGATTAATTGCAAAAAAAATTATTTTGAAAAGTCAGAATATTAGAATATTTATTCAAGTGGTTCAAAATATTAGAATATTTCACATTAATTCTCCTTTAATTATTACCAATTCTTAACTGGTGGCATCACTGATTAAATTCAGACTATTTTATTTAAAATCAGTATTCTTTTTTGCAGTTTGTTTCTTTTTCGCCTTAAAATGGGCCGTGTGAGTGATATTCCTCAATCTACTAAACTTCGTATGGTTGATTTGTATCGGCACGGTAAAAATCAATGTTTTATAGCGAATTATTTACATTGTTCGCAATCGAGCGGTAGTAAAATACTAACACAATATTCAAAAATTGGAAAATTTCAAAATAATCGCCGAAATGGTGGCCGAAAACCAAAAATATCTGCTAGAGATGACAGGAAACTGAAGCGTATAGTTAAGAAAAACCGATTTAAAAGTGTGCGATTCTTGCACCGAAAATGGAAAGAAGAAGGAGTTGAAGTTTCTACATCGACAACATTAAGACGTCTCCATAAATTTAAATTTGAATCTTGTGTACCGAAAACAAAACCTCTCATGACTGCAAGACAAAAGCGTATAAGATTGAATTTGTGTAAATCAAGACGTTTATGGAGCAATGAAGATTGGAAAAATATATTATTTAGTGATGAAAGTATGTTTTGTGTTTCATATGGTAATCAAGGTATTCGAGTTTGGAGAATGAAGCAAGAAGCATTTGATAAAGAATGCATTAAACGTTCCATAAAATTTGCTGCTAGTGTCATGGTTTGGGGTTGTATGAGTGCAGAAGGACCTGGAAAGTTATGCATCGTCTACGAAAAGGTTAACTCTCTGATATATCAAGAAATTTTAGAATATTACATGATTCCATCATCAGAAGATTTATTTGAAGATGATTTCATCTTTCAACAAGATTTAGCGCCCCCGCATACCTCGGTGTCAACTAAGAATTGGTTCCGCCAACGCAACATTAAGGTACTTCCTTGGCCACCAAATTCACCAGATCTTAATCCCATCGAAAACTTATGGTGTATAATGAAGAAAAAACTTCAAGAAAATCCTCCTTCAAGTAAAACTGAGTTAGTGGCACTTATAAAGTCTATTTGGGCTAACATTGATAGAAATGTTTGTAAACACATTGTACATAGTATGCAAGATCGATTGTACGCTGTTATGAAAGCTAAAGGGGATGCTACAAAATATTAACTACCATTTACTTCATATTCATAAGGTAATATTGTTGCGTAAAATAAAATATTCTAATATTTTGAACCAGTCTAAATTTTATTCTAATATTCTGGTGTGTTTAAGGAAGCTGTATACCTAATTTATTGTGCTGTATTTTATATTTTATAAATGTTAAAATCTTATCTAAACATTCCAGATTTAATTTATAAGAAATTTAATTGCATTTACTTAGTATAAAAAATAAATAAATGACAAATAATTTTTTCTTATTACTTTTTCTCAATTATTCTAATATTTTGAATATGAGCTGTATATTTTTATTGATCTTTAAGTATTTATGATACTCTTTCTCATTGTAATTAATACAAAATCTTAAAAGAGCATGACTTCAGTTTCAATTATCGATTTGATTGATATTCTATGATTAAACACCAGAAAAAAAATGAATTTTAGCTATCGGTTCAATATTTAAAAAGTTTATTTTCTTCGGGTAGATTGACGTGGACATTACAGAATTCGATTAGCAATTTTAGAAGGTGGAAAAAAAATTAAACAGACTTTTTTAATGCAGACTACGTTTTTAAAGTAACTAAAGCATGAAAGATAGTTTAAAGTTTTTCATTTAAAATTTATGCTTAAGATGATTAAAACATTAAAGGTAAACTTTAATGATGGATAGAAAAATACATATTCGAGTAAACGTGTTTAGTACAAAATGAAGCGTTGAAACATAAAAAATGCACATAGATATATATTAACCTGTAGTTTTTAGACATTAAATAACGATTATTTATTAACAATATACAGGAATTGTTTTAACTGGGGATAATTAAACATTTTGACTTTTTTCATGAAATTAGATACTAATTATATAATTATTATCTAGAAAGAAGCCTTCCTCATCTTAAATTACGATTAACTATGTGATAAGTGTATCAATGATTTATAGGAATTTTGATAAATTTATTTTTTAAATTATCACAACTGCTATCCAAATAAAGTAGATAACCTGGATCAATATATATATATATATATATATATACATATATATATATATATATACATATATATATACAGTCGAGCCTCTATATAACGAAATCCATCGTTCCAGTAAAAAATTCGTTATATAGAGAAATTCGATGTATAGAGTATGATGTTAAAAATAGTATTTAATGTGTAAATTTTGAACAAATATTATTTTTGATCTTTTTAATTAAGAATTTGAAATATTTAAAAGTATATATTAACCTAACATTTTATTTCTTACTTATTTAAGCAGTTTCAAAAAAGAGAAAAGACATTTATTTGAAAGCTTAATGAAAATCAAATGAGGAAGACTTACATAAATTTCAGAGGAAGAAATCTGTAATTTTTTGTTGTTTTGATTTTAAAATTATAATTGTTACGCTCTCAAAAAAAATTCTCAAATTTTAGCAAGGAATGAAAAATTGTAGTTGATATTTTCCTCCATTTGAAGGTCTCTCTTATGTGCTCTCATTGATTCCTCTCTTATATGTGTAACAATTCAATTCACTGTGTTTTGAGAAGGATGTTGAAAGGTGTGTGGGAGGTGGGATGAACTTGTTAGATTTAAAGAATAAGGACAGAAGTAATATTTATAAAAAAAAAAAAAACCTCTCCACTGAACGATAAATCAAAAATAAGTGATGGAAAATTGATTCCATATGATTTCGAAGCTTTTTTAAAACTGAATAAATTAAGATTAATTTATGAAAAAATTCGTTATATGGAGATAGATATTTCGCTATATAGAATCTGTTTTTAATGTAATCATGCGAAAAGGGGACCGTTCTTACTAAAAATTCGTTATATGGAGAAATTCGATGTATGGAGTTTCGTTATATAGAGGTTCGACTGTATATATATATATATATATATACATATAGTATACATATGCAAATTCTGATTTCTGAATGTAGCATTTTTTTTTTTTGGTATCACTTTTTTAGTTGAATATTTTATATTACTAAACAAAAGTAAATTTAAAATAGTAATCCTTGTTCTTTTATATTAAAATGATGCGTAATATGCTAATTGATTATCAAATTCTATATAAAGTAAATTGTAAACAAACTGCATTCTGATTGGATTCACCTTTATATATTTTTAATGACCTTTATGTAGTTACGATAATTTTTCTCATTGAAATTAATACAAAATCTTACAAGAGCATGACCTCAATTTCAATTATCGATTAAATATAAAATTGAGAGATGTATATTCAAGGTATTTAAATAATTCATTCCAACCCTATACGTTAATCAGTGAAGACATTTAAGCAAATATCTAATATGGTGGATTGTTTTTTTATCTCTAAAAGCCAGATAAAAATGAATTTTAGCTACCGGTTCAATATTTTAAAAGTTTATTTTCTTCGGAAAGATTTAACTTGACATTACAGAATTCGATGAGCGATTTTAAAATGTTGAAAAAAAAATTTAAAAAGACATTTTTAATGAAGGCGACATTTTTAAGTAACTAAAGCATCAGAGGTAGTTTAAAAGTTTTTCATTTAAAATTTATGCTCACGATCATTAAAACATTAAAAAAAAACTTTAAAAATAGATAAATATATATATTTATGTGTAAACGTGTTTAGTCATTGCATTTTTAATCGATTTTTTTACATTACTAAATAAAAATAAATCAAAAATTGTAATCCTTGTTCTTTTATTATAAAACAGTGCGTAACATGTTAAATGATTATCAAATTCTATATAAAGTAAATTGTGAACAAACTGTATTTTGATGGGATTCAATTTTGTATATTTTAAATGATCTTTGTGTATTAACGATACTTTTTCTCATTGAAATTAATACAAAATCTTAAAAGAGTATGACCTTAATTTCAATTATCGATTAAATATAAAATTTAAAGAGATATATTCAAGGTATTTATTCAATCCAATCCTATACGTTAACCAGGGAAGAAATTTAAGCAAATATCTAACATGGTGGATTGGTTTTCTATCGTTAAACGCCAGATAAAAATTAATTTTAGCTACCGGTTCAATATGCAAAAGTTTATTTTCTACGGATAGATTAAGCTGGACATTACAGAATTCAATAACGATGTTAAAAAATTGAAAAAAAAAATTAAAGTTTTTCGTTTAAAATTTATGCTCAAGGTGATTAAAACACTGAAGACAAATTTTAAAGATTGATAGAATAATATATTTTCGTGTAAGCGTGTTTAGTACCAAATGTAGCGTTGAAATGAAAAAAAAAATTACACAGATATATATTAACCTGTAGTTTTTAGACATTAAATAACGATTATCTACAAACAAGATACAGGGATTCTTCTAAATAGGGATAATTAATGGTTTTTACTCATCTCATGAAATTAGTTATTAGTTATAGAAAGATGGTCCGAAATAATAACTCCTAATTTTAAATTACAATTTTCTATGAGTTAAAGGTACTACTTGTTTATTGAAACTTTGATAAATTTATTTCTTAAATTGTCATTACTGCTATCCAAACAAAGTCGATTACCTGGATCAATACATTCAAAAGTGGAAAGTATCATCTCATTCATATCTTCTATAAAGTTTTCAATTTGATTCTTAAAATTTTCTACTGACGATATTTCTAACTGTTCTGTAACATCACATTTAAAATAATTAGAGAAATATACATCCATTGATGTGATGTCTGGTAAACAAGTGGTGCAAATCCTCCGACGCAAATTGTTCATCAATATTTTTTAGGATATGTCACCTCTTTGAATAAGATCCCTTGACACAATGCGCTTACATCACGATGATCGAGAAAATGTCCAATATTTTGTTGAAAAAGGAATCCCCTGAGTAATTTAATTTTCGATAATTCAAATCAGGAGTTTCTATTACCAAGCATAGGTAAATATCACTGCGCAGGGAATTAATTAGAATCATTTCTAGTTGTGTAGGAATTTTATGAAAACAGAAAAAAGTAACTAAACTGGAAAGTCAGTAATTATATTTGATAAGTATTTAACAAAATTAACGTTTCTTTATGAAATATTTCTTTAAATATTTTTTCAGTACATATATATATATATATATATATATATATATATATATATATATATATATATAAATTAAACACTAATCCAACAGCGAAACAGTCCACGATGATATTAACTTGTTATATCAGTTTTTATCTTAATTATACTTTTTAATAAAAAAATTGGAATTATTAATGAAAATTTGCTCGTCACTTGCGTAACAGTGGACGTTTCCATAAATTTCGCTTCTAGCAAAATCACTATTGCACCTTCCAAAATTCAACAATACTTTTCAAAAATGAGCACAGACATTTTAATAATGATAAATATTTTATATTTTCATGAATATTATATGCAAACAACTTTAATACTATAGAAAACTAACAAGTCTGAAACATCACATTTAAAATGATTACAGAAATATATATCCATTGATGTGATGTCTAGTAATCAAGTAATAATCAAGAAATATTTTTTCAGATACGTCACCTATTTGAATAAGATCACCTTGAAAAATGCGCTTACATCACGATGACTGAGTAAACGTCCCATATTTTGTGGATAAAGGAATCTGCTCAGTATATTAATTTTCAACAAGTGAAATCAGGAGTTTCTATTAACAAGCTTAGGTAAACATCACTGCGCATGAAATTAATTAGAATCACCACTAGTTGCTCAGGAATTGCTCGGATTTTTGCGAAAATCAGAAAAAAATAACTAAACTGGAAAGTAATTTGTCAAATTTGATAAGTACACTGTTGAAAATTTGATAAGTACACTGTTCAAACTAATGGTGACACAATGCACCTTTTAGGGGTGAAAGGCTTGTCTCACTGGTGACAGTATTAAAGGAGCCAGAATGGCACCTTTAATTAGGGTGAAAAGATGGCACCCTTAATCCAGAGTGCCCAATAAGAAAAAAATTGAAAAAATATACAAACCGACTTTTGGCACTCGAAGGATTCGAACCCACAGCGTCTGATTACAAGCTCAGCGCTCTAACCGCTCGGCTATCGAGCTTACTTTCAAAGTCAACCTGAAATGTTCAAATGTCCTGAAATTCAAAGATTTCTTTATATAAAAAAGATCGCCAAAAGCTCGCCATCTAAATTTTTAAACGAAATTAGGATAGCGTATAGCGGTGATAGTCATCGTAGGGAAAATTTTCTGTTTTGACCTACCAGTGACGACGAGTTGGAGGGCAAGGATACACGTCACAGAGTATGCGCAAATGACTAAGGGGTGAAAATCTTAGGACGGTATGCATTGAGCGGCACCCTAATTAGCGTGAATCACCCAGTGAGAGGTATACGGCATCCGAAACACATTTTCAAGCCCGCGGGTGTCAAATGGTAACAGCTTTTCACCCCTGGGCGCCAAATTACAACTGGTTTGTCACCATTAGTTTTAACAGTGTATTTTGCAAAATCACTGTTTCTCTGTGGAATAATGTTTTTGAATTTTTTTTTTTCAGTATAAAAAACATTAAACAGTAATCCAACAGTAAAACAGTCAACAATGGTATTATTTTGTTATATCAGTTTATATTTTAATAATATAATCAATTTTAAATCTTTTCTTTTTAATAAAATAATCGGGATTACTTATAAAAATTTGCAATTATTTATGAAATGTTCACATGCGTAACCGTGGTCGTTCTCACAGATTTCGCTTCAAACAAAATCCCTATTACACCTTCTATAATTCAACAATACTTTAAAAAAATCACAGACATTTTAATAATGATAAACATTTTGTATTTTCATGAATATTATATGCAAACAACTTTCAGATTATAGAACATTTCAGAATTTAAATCTTTTATTCTGCGTTTTGTAAGTCGTTTATAACTATTTTCTGAATACAAATTTATTATTCATGAAGTACATTTAAGAAACGGAAATTGCAGTTAAGTTTAAAATGATTTATGAGATAAATTGTTTTGAAATATGATTTATGAGGATAGTAGTAACATTTCACAAGTGCGTTATTCCTAATAAAGTTTTCGTTTTATTTATATTTGAATTAAAGTTATAGAATTACAAAGCATAAATGTCTATTATAGTGGTAGTTCGTAGTGTGTAAATTAAAAAAAAAAATTAATTATACTCCTATTGTCATGTTTTCTCTATTTTCTAAGTGAAAAAACATGTTATGCAAGTAAGAATTTGCAATTCATCTTAATTTATGTTTTAGGTAATAATATAAAAGTGTAGTAGATTAAGGCATCATTTTAAAAATATGATATATGCTATATTTTTAAAAGTACAAATCAGCTTTTAACACGAACAAACATAATTAAATATATATGTATGCGTTTGTATGTATAATGTAGGGTTTCGCAAGGTCAGATAAACACAGTTTTTCAAGATTGAATTAAAAATTCATAGAATGTAAATGCAAGAAATATTTATTCATATTTAAAATTCTTATAGATATTCTCATCATATTTTGGGTAAAAAATAGTTAAATATTAAGAACAAAAATTAGGGAATAAAATTGAAATTAAACCTTTAAAAAAAAAGCAAATGTTAAAACTGTTGTTAGCTTCCGTTTTTTCAAAACTAAAACCTAAAACAAAATTACTTCACCTTTTTCATTTGCGTATAAAAAACATTTCATATTTATTTACTTAGAACAGGTGTCACAAATAAAAAGTTAAAAAGTTGACATGTTTCGGTTCATTCATAAGAACCATATTCATAACATATAAAATCTAGAAAACTAAATGACACTGGATATAAATATAATTTAAAAACCCAAAACACAAAACATTGAGCCCCCTATGATCGTGAATAGCCATTGCCACCGCGGCATATAAATATAATATATTTTGATCATATATTAAAATTAATATGTATAAAATTAATATTAATAAAAATATAAAACCAAATGACACTGGATATAAATATAATTTTAAAAACCCAAAACACAAAATATTGCGCCCCCTATGATCGTGAATAGCCAAAGCCACCGCGGCTCCCCCTATTAGACTCACCCTCTAAATATTTATTAAGTGATTCTAATCACAACCTCGGAATGTCATAAGAATAAGAATCATTACAAACCCTATCCCTCCTAGAATATATCTCTATGGATTCACGGATGATTGATTTCCGGAATAAACTTGAAATGAACACTAATCTACTATCTTTAAAACAAACTTTAACCCCCCTCTTTAAAAACAATCTTGATAACGCAGTCTTATCCCTACCAAATTTTATGTCCCATTCATGGTCTTTCTTTCTAACCCCAAACTTTCTACCTGTCATACCGATATAAAAATTAATATCCCCCTCTTCATTCTCTTATAGAATTTCATACACCCCCGCTAGATCATCCTGTGGAACCGGATCAAAAGCTCTGTAAAGAAGATGTTTTAACTTAGGAGGTGGCTTAGCAACTAATTATATTTTAAACTTTTTTAATTTAGCTTTAAGCCTCTCAAAATTACCCTTTATATAAGGAAACGATAGTCTTTTAACCCCAATCTCTTCCCCCTTCTCACATGCATTATCAACCAAATTACAATTAACCTGAGAATTATTTTTACCCCTATAATTTTTAACCAATTTATTAATTTTATCCTTTTTGTAACCATTCAATTTAGCAATATTAAAAATATAATTCAACTCCTCATACAAACATTCATCAGAACAAATAATAAACGCACGATTAACCATGAAACGGAATGTAGAAAACTTATACCCAAAGGGTGAATACGCAGAAAATGGAATAATGTGCTGACTAGCTATATCCTTCCTGTAAACTTTCCTTTTTAACATAGAGCCCTCCCTAATAAGCCACACGTCTAAAAATGAAATAGCACGATAATTTTCCAATTCAAACGTAAATTGAATATTCCTATCCAGCTTATTAACTTCATATACAAAAACAATGAAAGAGTCAACTCCCCCCTCCCAAATTAAAAACACATCGCCAACATACCTCTTTCAAAATTTAGGAACTTTCTCGAACTTTGCGAAAATATTCTCTTCAAAAGGCCTCATTTTAAACTCAGCTAAAAAACCCGAAATAGGAGAAACCATAGGGGCACCCATGTTTTGCTTATAAATTTTACCATGAAAAACAAAATAATTACTTTGTACAATCAACTGTAATCCATCTTTCAAAGTACATTTTATACTGTCATTATATATTTCCGCCTTGTAAATCCTTTTTTTAATTTCATCACAAACTTCAAAAATGTCAATCGACGGAAAAAATGATTTGACATCCAAACTAGCTAATAAACAGTTATGAGGAATCTCAAGTGTCCTAATGCTTTCAACAAAACTTGCAGTGGAATCCACAACATACTCTGATGGCGGCAGTAATTCTTTCAAAATAAGCACAAACGCCTTTTCCAAATAGTAAGTCGGTGCTTGGCATCTCGTAACGATGGGGCGTAGAGTATACCCCTCTTTATGATCTTTTAATCTACCTATCAAACGTGGAATCACACCCTGTTTATTAATAAACAATCTAACTTTAACATTATCCGGCCAACAACCTTTTTCAATTATATCTTTCACCACTGTCAAAACTGTTATAAAGTGGCTAAACTTAAGAGAAAAGTGGAGAAGTTGATTTTAAAGTCGAGAGTATGTGTTCGTGGTCCTGGATTAATGGAAAAATTGGAGAAAGTAGAAATTGTTAATTTATCTAAGAAGGAATTTAATGATAGAGAATTAGGTCTGATGAATAAAGGCCCGAAGTTTATGTTTGAACAGAAGCAAAACGTTAAGAATTTAATTATGGAGGCAGAATGTATAATTAGTAAAGTAAATAGTGAAAACAAGGAGGAAGTTAGAAATATAATGTTTACTGAATTAGATAAATATATGAATAGGCCTTTAAATCTTAGTACACGTGAGTTAAACATTGTTAAAAATCTGAAAAAGGATAGTGAGGTGTTGTTCATACAGACTGACAAGCCCAACAGGATTGCTGTTTTGGAACGTAATGAGTATAAAGTTAAAATGCAAAAAGCTATTGCCGATATGGATTGTTCCTTAATTGAAAAATCTCCTTTGAATAAAATCCACAAAAAGGTGAAAGATATTATTGAAAAAGGTTGTTGGCCTGATAATGTTAAAGTTAGATTGTTTATTAATAAACAGGGTGTGATTTCACGTTTGATAGGTAGATTAAAAGATCATAAAGTGGGGTATCCTCTACGCCCAATCGTTACGAGATGCCAAGCACCGACTTACTATTTGGAAAAGGCGTTTGTGCTTATTTTGAAAGAAATCCTGCCGCCATCAGAGTATGTTGTGGATTCCACTGCAAGTTTTGTTGAAAGCATTAGGACACTTGAGATTCCTCATAACTGTTTATTAGCTAATTTGGATGTCAAATCACTTTTTCCGTCGAATGACATTTTTGAAGTTTGTGATGAAATTAAAAAGAGGATTGACAAGGCGGAAATATATAAGGACAGTATAAAATGTACTTTGAAAGATGGATTACAGTTGATTGTACAAAGTAATTATTTTGTTTTTGGTGGTAAAATTTATAAGCAAAACATGGGTGCCCTATGGGTTCTCCTATTTCGGTTTTTTTAGCTGAGTTTAAAATGAGGCCTTTTGAAGAGAATATTTTCGCAAAGTTCGAGAAAGTTCCTAAATTTTGGAAGAGGTATGTTGACGATGTGTTTTTAATTTGAGAGGGGGGAGTTGACTCTTTCATTGTTTTTGTAGATGAAGTTAATAAGCTGGATAGGAATATTCAATTTACGTTTGAATTGGAAGACGATCGTGCTATTTCATTTTTAGACGTGTGGCTTATTAGGGAGGGTTCTATGTTAAAAAGGAAAGTTTACAGGAGGATACAGCTAGTCAGCACATTATTCCATTTTCTACGTATTCACCCTTTGGGTATAAGTTTTCTACATTCCGGTTCATGGTTAATCATGCGTTTATTATTTGTTCTGATGAATTTTTGTATGAGGAGTTGAATTATATTTTTAATATTGCTAAATTGAATGGTTACAAAAAGGATAAAATTAATAAATTGGTTAAAAATTAGAGGGGTAAAAATAATTCTCAGGTTAATTGTAATGTGGTTGATAATGCATGTGAGAAGGGGGAAGATATTGGGGTTAAAAGACTATCGATACCTTATATAAAGGGTAATTTTGAGAGGCTTAAAGCTAAATTTAAAAAGTTTAAAATAGAATTAGTTGCTAAGCCACCTCCTAAGTTAAAACATCTTCTTTACAGAGCTTTTGATCCGGTTCCACAGGATGATCTAGCGGGGGTGTATGAAATTCCATATGAAAATGAAGAGGGGGATATTAATTTTTATATCGGTATGACAGGTAGAAAGTTTGGGGTTAGAAAGAAAGAGCATGAATGGGACATAAAATTTGGTAGGGATAAGACTGCGTTATCAAGATTGTTTTTAAAGAAGGGGGTTAAAATTTGTTTTAAAGATAGTAGATTAGTGTTCATTTCAAATTTATTCCGGAAATCAATCATCCGTGAATCCATAGAGATATATTCTAGGAGGGATAGGGTTTGTAATGATTCTTATTCTTATGACATTCCGAGTTTGTGGTTAGAATTACTTAATAAATATTTAGAGGGCGAGTCTAATAGGGGGAGCCGCGGTGGCTTTGGCTATTCACGATCATAGGGGGCGCAATATTTTGTATTTTGAGTTTTTTAAATTATATTTATATCCAGTGTCATTTAGTTTTCTACATTTATTAATATTAATTTTATACATATTAATTTTAATACATGATCAAAATATATTATATTTATATGCCGCGTTGGTAATGGCTATTCACGATCATAGGGGGCGCAATGTTTTGTGTTTTGGGTTTTTAAATTATATTTATATCCAGTGTCATTTATTTTTCTACTGATTTTATGTGTTATGAATACGGTTCTTATGAATAAACCGAAACATGTCATTTGTTTATTTTTTTATTTGTGACACCTGTTCTAAGTAAATAAATATGAAATGTTTTTTATACAGAAAAAGCAAAGTTAAAAAAAAAACCTTTTATTCAGTTAATCATGAAAACCATGTAGCAAATTGTAAAGAGTTTAAAATATCATGGAAAATTAGTGAATAAAATTGGAATAAACAAAATTTGAAGTATACCGACATCAGTAAAAATTTGCAACTGCTAAATTAAACAAACATTAAAATTTCAGTTGTTTTATATAATTAAAAAACACAGCTAGCTGCAAGTCTCAATGAAAGAATTCACTGAATTATTTACTATGCAGAATGCAGAATTTATGCAGAAAGCTATGATCAAATTTAGAAAAGATTCACAAGCTAGCTTTCATTTATGGATATCTATCCTAGATTTATCCTAATATGAAGTTAAAGTATGATCGGTTGTAATATATATAATAATTATAATAGTTGCAATATATGCAGTACATATAATGTAACATACCATATGAGCAAAAAGTCCGTAAAAACTTTAAAAATTGATAAAAGTCGGTAAGAAACCAAAACTAAAAGGGTTTTTAGGGTTAGTATCCTCTACGTCTTCAGTTTCGAAACTAAAATAATAATGCAAATACTTATTCATTGTTTTTTTACAAACAAAATTACACCATAAATGTTAGAAAAAATATCTTTTCTGAAATTGATCATTTAGGCGCTTATTAATTTATGTTCGAAAATCTGGATCTGAAACTAAAAACACCCTTAAAACCCGAATTTAGTTACAATTTAGCTAAATTCGCACAATCACCAATATAAGAGCTTTAAACATGTAAATAATCTATAAATATTCAAAAAGTTTTTAGTCAAACAGGTATGAATATTTTTCTCTTTCTTGGTCGCATCGTCTTTTTTTTTTTTTTTTTTGGTATTGTGGGCATTTTTAGACATTTTTCAAACTTATGATGAAAAAACTTTTATTTTATGAGGGATTATGCTTAGATGCAGACATTTATTAGCTTACTTTCGACGCAAAAATCATTCAGCTATTACGAAGTAGTGTCAAAATGTCTTTAAAAAATCGGACATTTTAGTTCTTATACGAAAAAGAGCAAAGTTCTGCGATTGGGGATCCAGGGACCAAAGAAGATAAGTGGTGGGATTTTTTTTAAAGAAACAACAATAAAAATGCTCAAAAAACATGTGACACTCTCTTAAAATGTGAGCCAAAAAATAACTCAAGTTGAGCCGAAATTCGCTCATCTCACGTTTTGAAAGGCAGCTTTTCATAAAGAGTTGAAACAACTCGAGTAGCGAGTTGTTTGTAAGCAATTTAAATCAAGATGAGTAATTTGAAAGAAGCAAATTAAATCAAGACGAGTAAAACTTTAAAAGACAACTCATTCACTATTCAATAAATTGCAGCTCTTTTCTGAGAAGAAAAATCCACTCTTTCCTTTTAAGAGTGCAGATGGCATGGAAAATGTTGGGCATCAGTGGAAATATCCGAGTGAGACGGTTCTAAGGCGCTGGAAAAGATCAACATCAGTGAAAATATGGAAATGAGGCGGTTATAACTTGCACTGCTAATCCACAATCAATTCGAGGTTGAGAGCTATGCACTTCACCAAGAATACATAGTGCGAAGGATAAAGTTTTGTTGGTGAAGTTATTTTACGTGAACCAGGGATAAGCGACCAATACCTTACTTTTTTCCCATCCAGTATTTTACTGAAAAAGCGTAAAATTAATTCTAGTATTAAATTTTTTATAGTTTTATCTAACATATTCTGAACTAATTGCAAAATAATTTTAAAGTAAGTTTTTTATTTTAATCGATTAGTTTTAAACCTATTTATGGAAAATTTCTTTTAATTTGTATATTTTAATGTAAAAATATAATTTACTGAAAAAATGAAGTGTAAATATATAATTTACTGAAAAAATCACTGAAAAGTTTCTGAAAAATCAAAGTCATTATAAAATTTAGTTCACGAGTTTAGTAAGTTAACGTATTGTTTAATCAACTTTCATAGTAAATTTTACATATACGTTTATTTATATAAGTATGAAATTTGTTACAAATTTGTCACATTGTGACCACTTTGTGAAACGTCACAAAAGAGCTCTAAAACGGACATAACGACTTCACATTTTAGTCACTGTGACTTCACATCGACGTCACGTGATGTCACATCGACAATCGATGGTCACAAAGTCACAATGTGACTTCACAACGACGTTGCAGTGAAGTCACCATGCTTTGCGGGGAGAGAAAGAGAGAGAGAGAAATACATTTTTAAATCCAAAATTAAATCTTATAAAAAATTTTATGCGGTTAAAACGAAACTGGGGTTAGAAAGAAAATTAAGTTTTCTTCCGTTTCTTTTCTGTGAAAAATGTTAATAAATTATTGCAGCTTTCACGAACTATATACATACATATTTAATAATAATTAAAGTAAAATTTTGTATAAGCAAAATAACAGTTTGCTGATCTTTTTCTTGTTATTTTATTAATAAAATTCCTCTCTAAATATACTGAAATGTACTTAATTAGAACACCTAATTGTAAATACCAATGTTTCAATTTTTTTTCCGTGAGACCAATAATTAAGTATCGCGCTTAATACGTTTCTGTACTTTATTTAACCAGATCACTGCCACAAGATTTTTTAAATAATCATGATTTTTGGGACTGTTAAGAGGACAGTAGACATTAAAAACCAAATCCCTCTATCTTCAATGAATTAATTTGAAAACTGACAGACGTGTAAATGGTTACCTGACACAGTTACCTTCGAAATATTGTAATAAACGACTAACACATAGGTAAAAAAAATAATTATAATATAAAGAATCGTGCATTGAACAGTTAATATTTTATTGATTATTAAGCTCTGTGCAATGTAGATTACAATTAATCTTTAAGTAAATGAGAGTTGAGATTACTTCTTTATATTAACAAAATTACCATGCATCTTAATGAGGCTTTAACCTACATTTACAATTTTAATTAAATACTCAATTGAAGTTTAAAATACTGAAGACATTTTAAAGTCCTTCCTCAATTTTCTACCTACAATTAATGAAAAATTAAAGCGAATAACTGATTCAGCTAATCACTTTTCCAGATTTAAATGTCCAATGAACGTAAATTTTAATTACCTGCTTAATATGTGTAAAGTGTATTTACTTTGGAAAGATAAGAACCGAAAATTAAGTATTCAATTAATGTATTGAAAAAATGCTGAAGATTGGTTTTTGCATAATGCTTTTTATTTTTAGAGGAATACTTTTTATCAATCATCATATGTACTCATGTATAATTCATATTTTTTGGCAAACATTGAGTATAAAAAAGAGCAGCACATTATACAAGATATAGTTTCGAAAACATGTTTTCGATGTACAAATCGGCTCACGGCCACACAGACAATCATCTCATCAAATTCACAGTTAAATGCAGAATTAATATAACTCGATACCCATATTAAAACGCAATCTGTGTATAAAGTCATATCTTGGTGGGAAACACCTGAATACCCGATTTTAGCGGTTGATTTCTAAGTTTACCATATGTTTTCCTGCTCCAAGTCCTCAATGTCTTCACGCCTTTGGGTGCATTTGCTTTTACACTGTAAAAAAATGTAAATTTACAGTACTTTACCGTGAATTATCCAGTAAATTTAAGGAATATATCACTTTTTTCACATAAACGGTCAACATCCGTAATTTTTAGTGTTTTACGGGCAAAAACCGTTAATGTCCGTTGATATAGGAATAAAATCCGGTTTTTTACGGATATTGTATGGAATCTCTGCTGCATCTTTTTTACAGTGTAGTGCAAAGTCTTAAGTTATCTATTAAAATATAATTTAATGTTCTTGTTCTAATTTTTCTTTTGTCGGAGTATATCTCTAAATAGATTTTGTGAAATGTAATCACACTCAAACAAACTAATCAAATATGTTCACAGATTGTTTCCTACATCTTAATTGATATTTTAATGTATAAAATTGCAGTTAAGAGAATCGTAAACGTGTCCAAAAATTACGTTTTCTTTTCTTTTTTTAATATGATTTATAGTAAAACGTACATAAAGATATTGATACTGCAGTATGTTACATTAAATGTTATAAAGCAGTATGTTACATTATTTGAGGCTTGCAAAGAAATACGCGATGCGATAAAACGCATAATATTAATTCATGAATATGGATTTGTTTCAAGCAGAAGCTGTGTAAGCTAGTACGTTTATGATTTAGATGTATATTTGTTTTGTAAGCCATATCAAGATTTTTCACGAAACATTTTATTATTCTACATGTCATATTCTATATTGTATATTTTATATTATTATTTATGCAAAAGTTTTTTTTCTTCTGCAGTCTATAATCGTTATCAGTTCATACACCTTTATCATTTAGAAGTTATTATTCTGATACTAGTAAATGTTCCTAACCTAGAGAATACTTTAAAATATTTCGTCAACCTAATTATTCTGTTCTATGTCGATAATATGCTGATTTTTTGTAAACAAAATATTCAGGAATCGTAAGCTGATTCAAGCTGAGAAATTAGATAAGGCTTCTTTTTTCTTAAGTTATACATATATATATATATATATATATATATATATATATATATATATATATATATACATATATATATATATATATATATACATATATATATATATACATATATATATATATATATATATATATATATATATATATATATATATATATATGTATATATTATATTATTTTTAGATTTTTTTGCCTTTTTTGGCGAGTGCATGTGTGTTTTGGGCAAGTCATTCGAAATTATAATTCAAGAGGTGAAACCCATCAAATTTCAACGAAAGGAAATATTTAAGATGGAATTGTTTGATGTATTTATCACAAACTTACAAAATTGGCTACTGGAAAAAATACATTTATTTCTCTATACTTCGATGTAAAAAATGAAAACGTGCGATTTTTAGAAGTATAAATTTTGTAGTACCGAAAATTGCAAAACCGAATTGACGAAGAAAGTGTTGCCATTCACAAAATGACGTGTGAGTTATGCACAGATACGTTTAGCCTTTATAATATAGATAGATAGATACAAATGGGTGTTAACCCGTTCGCGACGGCGCGCGCATTTCGAAGCGCGCATCTGAGGAAGGAGCGGGGAAATTCAATTTCATCTTCAGTGCCGAAGGATTTTGCGCAGCTAAGCCTAACTCGTGTAATGTGTTCTTTAAAAAATTGTAAAAAATTCATTTTTCCATGCAACCTTTTGAAATTTACATGCATGGAGTAGGTTGTTACTATCAGTGTTCTCGCTGTCGCTCGCCATTGCGCCAAATTGCGACTAAGTTCTTAATTTGGCGAGTAAGGAAGCGATTAAATTTGCCAAATTGATAGTGCTCAATTTTTGCTTTTTCTTTCTTTCCTTTTTCGTTTTTCATTCATATACATATATACATATTATTAATATACAAATATTTTTAATATATACATATTTTTTATATATTTGCATCGGATAGTTGAAATTAGATCAATAACAACCGTTGTCGCAGTGATAAAAACTTATTACTTGATTATTTTAGAACACGTTGAAAAAAAAGGGGTACATTAAAGGATTAAAAATATTTTTTTTTTGTGTTACACAGCGAATCTGTTTTGCGAATACTTTTCTCATTTGGCGAATGTTTTTTATATTTCATTAGCCAAATTACTAACGTTGGTCAAATGTCAGCGAGAACACTGGTTACTATGTATATTCACACATAAAATGCGTTATTTTCAACGATATTTTTATATAAAAATGACTTTTTAAATATAAGGTACCCTGGGGTAATAACGCCAGGCGGGGTAATAACGCCAAGTGCTTATATTTTGCATAATTATGAAATAGTCAGGTAAATGACACCCATGTGCTCTGCGCAGAAGGGTTTTGAGTCATATAAATCGCAAAAAACAGCTTTAAGTTAATTTGTTTCATTTTTAGGTCTTATTGTTTTTACAAACAACTAAAATTAACGCTTGATCTAAAATTTGCGAGATACGTGTTGTGATGTGAAGACTATCTTTTTATCCGGAAATACTTTGTTAATTACATAAATTTGTAGTGCATTTCATGTACTTTTAAAATGTTGTTGAAGATTTTGGATATCTTCTCGAGATAATTTGTAATTTAAAATGCACTGCGCAATAACTATACCGGGGTAATAACGCCAATCCTTTACATTAATACCCCGGTTGATTCCCTACAGTGGCCGAGCTACATCATAAATACTGATTCAAATAAACGCAGTTAAAACTGCGCAATGTTTCTCATATTTCTATTTAAGCGGTCCTTTTTAAGCAAAAAGAAGCTAACGGTCTGATATTCTTTTGCCTCATCCCCCCCTCCCACACCACACCTTTATTTTTCTTACACTTTCACAAAAAATTGAACATTTTCAATAGCTTAGAATGCAATTTGTCAATTTCTAAGTTTGTAGAGTTTGTATTTTTAGAATTGGGTTATCTACATGCAATTATTCCATCTTATTTCATAGTTTTGTTTGCATGGCGTTATTACCCATATAGGTGGGTAATAACGCCAAATAGCATTGGTCAAGAAAAAACGCCATTACATTTTATGAACACATATCTGTTAAATTATTTTATTTTATATAGATAGTCAATGAGTTGCTGTATCAGATCCTATATTTCTTTGAAAAATACAATCTAAAACTAAGCCGTGAAAATTGGTAGAACCTTAACGTGGCGTTATTACCCCAGGGTACCTTACGTAATAAACATTTTAACAAATTATTTAGCCCTCAAAATGGTACAGTATGATCACAGATCACTTATGTACGTTTAATATAGCAACAAACGAAATATTTTCCTAATTTAAAAAATATTTTTATAAAAACAGCAATAGTTTTGCTTCTAAATAATTTTTAAGACATTTCTTAAACAAAATAAACGTTTTAATGAGGCTGTTTTATTAACAAATAAGACTAATTAAATAAAACGTGTGAAAACTTCTGCATGTTAGTGTTTATTGCTTATTATAGAAACATACATAAAAAACAAATTTGAAATGTTTCTTTAAAAGCAGTTCTGAAAATTCAAAAATTATATATAAAAATATAATCAATCATAAAATATTTATCAAATAAAAAGTGTTGCATAGTAATAAATGAAAAGTTAATAAAACTATACTAAAATAAAATATGCTTTTCGCTGAATTTGTTCATTATAGCTGGATATAGATATATATAGTACTATATTATAAAATGAAATATTAAATAAAATTATGTATAATATGAATCATAACTTTAAAATATCAAATTACTTATGTTATGCTACAAGTGATATATTAAACAAAAGTTGTTTTTAGCCATTTTATTTTAATATATCACTTATAGCATAACATAAGTAATTTGATAGATACGGATTGTTTAATAATAATGAGTTAACTTGAATAATAAATTAAAATACATTCATCAAAGAATTTATTGTTGTTAAAATATCTTTAGTTATATCTTATGTATTAAATATTTAAAACTATAAATAAAGTTATGAAATTAAAAGTAATTAATAGTGAATGAAATTAAATAGTAATTTTAAATATACTGATAAAAATGCCATTAATGTTGAAAGTATTTTCAAAATTGAAAAATATATATAACTGAACAGCAAATAATGCATGGAATATATTCAATTTTAACAGCTAAAACGGATTTTTGATTCAAAATATGCATGGTAATGTATGCACATAGTCTTTAAAATAGTCAGAATTTAATAAAAGATATCGTGTAAATATTTATTATTAATTAAAAACGAATTAATTTAAACAAGCGTGAAAAGTAAAATCAAAAGAGAAACGCAGAAAAATATTCTTAATTTAGTGGCGCTGAGAATATATTATCAGCGTATCATCTCTCACAATCAGTATGTAACACTTTTATTTCATTCTTCTTCTTATTTTTTTAACTGCGAAGCACTTGTGAAATAAAATAAAAAGAGAAAAAAGATAAATCTTTCTTTCTAAAAGAAAGGAAACACGAAATCTTTATGACGTCGATTTTTGCAACTAAATAGTATTTCTGATCGAGATAAAAGCGCGAAAAATAAAGCCATGAATCAGTTGTTCATGTTATCATTCGTAATCGCAAATGTGCTTACTAATACGCTTACTTAAGTAAATTATATACTTTCTTATGATCCTATTCTTAAACCGCAAATTTTTCCTTCTGGAGTTCAGTAGCATTATTTCTAATAAAGGAAAATAAAGTTTTACTAGACGCGTAAAAAGATTTATGAAACACAAAGACGTGATGAAAAAATAATCTTTTTTCCATTGTAGTATTTCCATAAAAAAATAAATTCTCGTGGATTAAAAAAAAAATGTTTTCATTAGCTTTCCTAGTTTGAAGGAGAAGTCTTCTTCCTTAATATACATTCAAATTAAATTAGGATAGATTTTTTATATGCTAACCTGTGAAAAACAAAACGTTCCGTTTGATCGGCATGAATGGTAGTCTCGCGGGATGTGAGTACAAACAGCGCCGGCATAAATGGTAGTCTCGCGGGATCTGAGTACAATCGGTGCCGGCATATATAGTGGTCGCTCTCCCCAAGGGGTTAAACAGATTGTCCAGATATTTGTAAATACATTTTCAAGAAAATTTAAATCTAAATCTATCAGAAATCCTTTAATCCTTTCCGGCGCACTACTCTTTAAAGTTGGAATTTAAAGAAGAAAAAATTTAGGCAATCTATTTAGGCCTAGAGGAGTATACAGGTATTGTTTTGTAAAGATTGCACTAACCATTTTAATTATACAGCTGTTGCCGAAGTGGTAACCTCTCATAAGTAAAGCATTGATAAGCGCAGTGAGAAGAGCATTGCTGTGAAGCGCGTATTACAGTAAAACATTTTACCTATTATTTAAAAACAATAGAGGTCGATCTCTGTGGTGCTGCCATCTAGAACTCATAAGAAAGATTTAAAGTAGCCATTAGAGTAGTTTTTAAAATATTCACGGAGTTTTTGTGTCTCTAAACAGGGGGAACTTTAGGTGTTGCCGACCCGGCAACACTGTGCGTTAAGGGGTTAAGGGGGCTCAGGGGTTGAAAACTTTTCAAAATATTTATTTTTTTTAATGAGCTAGTTTTATTATTCAATTAATTCTTGACTCAATGCAAAAAACCGCATAAAAATATTTGCACTTTTAACGGAGTTATAAACGTTTATGTATCAATACTTTCATAGCCGCATCCATATAATTTCAACTTTAAGTCGCGTTTTCTCAAAACTTGTTTTTGACGACTAACACCAAGATTTAAAAAAAATTATTTGATAGAATGGCTATTTTTTTTTCAAGCATATAACATCATTATCTAGATAATGAATTAAGGATATAACTATCACTTAAAAAAATATATTAAAAAATCTCTCAAAGTAGAAAATTCAAAAAAACCCCTAAAAAATACAACTTTTTTTTAATTTAAAAATACTCAAAATATTAAACTATCTAAAATATATTAATTCATTCTCTAGATAATGATATTATATGCATGCAAAAAAAATTTAAGCCATTCCATCAAATACTTTTTTTTTAAATCTTGGTGTTAGTCGTCAAAAATCATGTTTTGGGAAAACGCGACTTAAAGTTGAAATTATATGGATGCGGCTATGAAAGTGTTGATACATAACTCCGTTAAAATGCAAATATTTTTATGCGATTTTTTGCATTTAGTTTAGAATTAATTGAATAATCAAATTTGATCATAAAAAATCGCTTTTTTGAAAAGTTTTCAACCCCTGAGCCCCCTTAACGCGTTACTATTTAGTCAGATTTGTACTACTTCAGCATTATATATATATCCTGTTTGTCACATTTCATTCTTCTACTCACTTTTATTATTCATACAATCATCTCTTGTATTCCGCTAGCTTTATCTATTTATACACACTCATCTGTTAAATATTTGTTATTCATAAGGTCACCACTAGTTATATATAAAATATTTTATTTTCTCGCAGATTCTTCTATTCTATTCAGAAGGACTTGCCGTGGTTTAATACACGAAAATGTTTCTAGGTATGCGAGTTAATTCTTAAAAGAAAGACATTTTAAATGTATTTCGGTTGTTAAGCATTTGGGGGGGGGGGGAAACAAAATTTTTCTCTCGTATAGGATGAAAATGTCAGATGCTTTATTGTTAGATTTTTGCAAGATGGTAGTAAAAATGCGAAAAAAAGAAGTGAGTTTTATGAATTTTTGAAAATTTACCTTTTAATAACTATTTTTATACTTGTTCAATTATTCATATTTGTTCGTTTCTTTTTATATCATGAATTTTATGTACTGTAGATTTTTTTTTACAAATAATGTGAAATTTGGAAAATATAAATTATTCCCATCTCACTGCAGTAGGTGGCAACCACACATGATTTATGCTATCCGTTATGCAAATAAAAAAAACAATTCGATTAGAAAAATAAAATATTTTTGTAGCATGTGATTCACTCACCAGAGATTAAGGGTTTAGTAGTAGGTTAATTTCTAGCTTATAAATATTATTTTAGAGCATCTTTTGAATAGTCTAATTCAGGCGATAACTCATGTCTATGAACTAATTGATGAAAAATATATCTCAATAAAAAATAATTAGTGTAATCTGGTTTACTTATTATTTAGGCAGATTTGTATTATATTAGCCATATCCATATCTTATGTGTCACATATAATTCTTGTACCCATTCTTATGATTTAAATATTCATATTTTGTATTCCGCACGCGGTATCTATTTATTCTCCGTCATGTTTTATACATTTGTTATTCATAAGGCCAACACTAGTTCTATTTAAAGTATTTTATTTTCTCTCAGACAGTTCTATTGAATC